>CAUYPK010040133.1:0-21241 GCA_963574355.1 Loris lydekkerianus | reverse complement strand
ACATCTGTACCAGAATGTTTATTGCAGCCCAATTCATAATTGCTAAGTCATGGAAGAAGCCCGAGTGCCCATCGACCCATGAATGGACTAGCAAACTGTGGTACATGTATACCATGGAATACTATGCAGCCTTAAAGAAAGATGGAGACTTTACCTCTTTCATGTTTACATGGATGGAGCTGGAACATTTTCTCCTTAGCAAAGTATCCCAGGAAGGGAAGAAAAAGTATCCAATGTACTCAGCTCTACTATGAAGCTAAACTATAGCTTTCACATGAAGGCTATAACCCAACTATACCACAAGACTATGGGAAAAGGACCAAGGAAGGGGAAGGGAGGGGGGTGGTTTGGGTGGAGGGAGAGTAATGGGTTGGGCCACATCTATGATGCATATTTTTATCTATAATTTAAAAAAAAGTATTAAAAAAAAAAAGAAATTACATAAACAAACAAATGAATATCCAATTCCTCCTTCCTTAAAGTGACTCCAGTCCTCAGTGCTGCCTTTGGCACGCGGCTCGTCCTGTTCTTTATTCTTAAACTCGTTATTGTGTGTTTTGTCAACTAGAGTGCACTTGCTTTGGAAGCAGAGACTGCCTGTGAGACTCTGTCACCTCCAGAGCCTGTGGCTACCAGGACCTCATAACACGTGCTATTAAGGAGCATGATTCAAAACACATCTTAGTTCGGGTTTCTAGCTTCTTTTCCTTTTTTTCTGGTCTCTTTCTGAGGCTACTGAGGCTCAGGGGAGCAGCTAAAGATGGATCACGGCAAGAGAAGGACAAAAGTGACCCCCAAGTCCCATTGCTCATCTGCCCTCCCATTTGGCTCACTTTCTGCTAATTGCAAAACACTTTTCTACAAAGACTTAAAGTTTTCAGTCCTAGACTATGAAAATGTCCTTCTCCAGTGCTTTAAAAAATCTGCCAGATGCTTTATTCTGACACTTTGAGGTGGAAAAACACAGCACTTGGGATTTTACTTTGCTTTTATAGATGGAAATTCATTGAACATATTCTGCTCAGCAGTTATGAGTAATGTTGGCCCAGGAAGAAAAGAAACACAGTTTCCAAATGTCAGGACACCACTGAGAAAGGATAGGCATGTTGACTACGGCTGGTACAATATGACTTTAAGAAACTTTAATGTGCAGTAACCCATCTAGTTCCCAGAGGTGCCTCACGACATCGTGTCAATGACACCGATCACTTTCTGACGTTTTATTCTTCTTCCAGTGGTCCTCGTGATTACTCTCCAGACTTCTGAGCCTACACTTTCAGCATGGAGGACTCTGATGTGCTCCGAAGAGCGTTTGCAGGCTATTTTCCTAATATCAGCCTGATGAATATGAAAGATAATGACAAAACCACACTTTCTTGAGGCAAATTCAGCTGGTTCTTGGAAAGCAACGACTTTGAGAACAGTTGTGATACAAATCACTGTCACAAAATTGCAGTAATTTTCAAAAAACCACAAGGGATCCTCACAACGTCCCTATAGCGTTGGAATGTGTGTCATATCAATTTTAAAATTGAAAGATGACAGGCTTTGCCACCTTGTTCCTGACAAATGATGATTTGTTTCAAAAAACGTTTACTAAGAATGACTTGTTTCTGGCTTCATGAAACTAATTAGATATTAGATTCTACAAGATAAACTACACTCTTTGTGTCATAGAAATTACTGAACTACAAAGATAAGCAAAGACATAAATGCGTAGAATGAATGAACCAGTGGGTGAAAGACAAGGAGACGTACCTTGTCTTTTAGGTATTCTAACACGCTTCTGCTCTGCAGAAATTGTATTTCCCTTCATTTGGAGGGACCAGTACAACTTCAAAAAACGAAAGAAATGTAAAGTTGAACAACACAAAAATAAAGCACCACTTGTAACGATTATCGCTTTCTTTGATTCTCTTTCAGAGTTTATGATTATTTTACGGTATATTGTTTAATATCAACGTTGCTTTAGATATAAGACAAATTTCATTATCTCAGCCAGCAAAAACCAATCTCCTAATTCTTATATGTCTCTTAACCTTTCTTGATATCAGTATTTCCCAGGAAGTACTTCCAGATGACTCTGGATCCAGCACAGGTCCTTTCACTCCACCACAGCCTTGCAATCAACTGGTCTCTCTCATGTGGAAATGAGTGAATCGTGCTGGGAATCCATTCAGATCTCATGGTCTGCTTACTTTCACCCAGGTGCCATAATCTACATATGGGTGTCAAGGGCACACACGGAAGATTAACCATATTTATGTGCACAGTTTAGAAATAAAAACTCAGGCCTGTTCGGTAGGGTAAGTAGAAATGACTGTGGACTCTGACAGATACGAAATAGAAGAAATCCAGGTAAGCTCCCAAGACAGAGTTGAGTTCAGGGTCAGTTTAAGCACGGGAACTGAGATTCCACATAAGACAGCACCAAATAACACTGAAAGGAACTGGTGACAAAGGAAGCGTGAGGAAGTAAGTTCACATTTTTCATTTAGGTTTTTTCCCCCCTTTTACCTCTTCTCTCTTCGCTACACAGGTGGTCTGTGTGTTGGTGAGTGGACATACCCATTGTCAATGCTTCCTTCTTTCCTGAGTGGTAATGGATGTGCTGAGATATCTGCCAGCAGGTAGTGGAGGGATGTGGCTTCGCCATCTCCAACACTACATGTGTCCCACTAATGTGACAGTGGAACCTGAGGCAGAACCACAACCTTGAAGAACAATAAAACAGCTTCTTCAAGATGGGTCTGAAATACTGTAGTGGCCACAACCTCCCCTATTTCTCCAACTCCCCTCCCTTCAACATATTATCAACCCGGACTTTTATTATCTATTATTACTTGGTTCGCCTTTCTGATAATGTTGCCTTTCTGATAATGATAAAACAATGTAGTGACAGTTACTATTTATTGAGTGAATACCATATATTCCCTAAAAGATGATACTAAGTCTATTTTACTAGAAAACTATATGAAGATCTTGAGATGTTAAGTAACCAGCTCAAACTCTCACAGCCTATATGACAAAAGTCAGAATTTGAACCCAGACCTGGATAATTCCAGGACCCTAAGAGCTCTTCTATTCCAGCTGAAATCTACAGAGTCCTCATAACCATGAACAAGTCCAAGTGACCAGAGCTAATATCTGAAGAGAAGGGTGCTGAAAGTCTCAGGGTTTCAGTCCTTGGCACATGGTAACTTCATAATAAATGTTATTTAAAGCACAGTATTTTAATACTGCCCTAAGAATGGTAGACCTCGTACATTATCTATCATGAATTATACAGTCTTGAGTTAACACCGAAACTACTCACATCATAACCTCTTCCAAGGAAGGAACCCTCCCTGTGCCAGCTCACTCTGATGCTCAACACCACTTCCAATGCCAGTTCCTCTGTAGTAACTTCTGTCTCAGATCATTTCACCTAGGCTATATGTCTTTCCATGACCTCAAACTCAAATCTTCCCCAACCCTCTCTTTCCCAATTTTCAACTTGTATTCATCTTCTTCTAGTTTACCAGAAAAAAAAAAAAAACAAACTTGCAATCAACATGACATCTTCCCTCTCCTTCATATTTTTATTTGTTTCCAATCCTGCCAATTCAATCTGGAGTGACCTTCAAAACTGTCCTCTTTATCCTGCCTGTGAGTATAAGAAGCAATTAAGAGTAGACGCTATTTGGATTTCCTAAGGCATTTTCATTTGAAGGTACAATAAAAATACAAAGTCAGAGCTAAATAAATGTTCGGTCACATTGCATATGGGGGAGTCGACAACATTGCTTGAATAAAAGATGAGAGAGTGACTAAAAAACAAGCTAGAGGTAAAAAATGCCCGAGTCCTACAGACCTCTCTTTAGTCTTTTATAATAGACAAATAATCATCACAGAGTGCAAAGTGCTATATCTTGATACATGTGTGTATTTCTGAAATAATCAAGTCAGAGTAATTATCATGTTCAGCATCTCAAATATTTATCATTTCTTTGCAGTGGTAACATATAAAATCCTCTCTTTTTTGCTATTTTGAGATACAACAGCTCTTCAAGGTTTGGACCCATAATAGGCTTTGAGACAGAGAAGTGACAACATCAAGTGTGCATTCTCAAATGACAGGGGACTACACTGGAGGCTGAGAAACCAGGTAAGTGGACAAATCAGCCAGTGCTCAAAACCCAAAGGAAATATGAAAGGAGGTCCAACTCTATTGACACCTGATCTACTTTCCTATACTCTGTAAGGTTTCTGTGAAGAATGTGAATCCACCTAAATATTCCTCTAATGCTATTTTTTATCTTGGTAGATGTAACCAAAATCTGTCCAGCTATTCACACAAGAAATCTTACAATAATCCTTGACACCTACCTCTGCCTTACCCCCTACACAGAATCAATCATCAATTTCCTGTCAAATTAATCTTTCCATAGATCTTAATGAGAAATATATCTAACTTCCTTCTAACACCCCTGTCATCGCCCCCAGCCATGGCAAGACCAGTCTAGTTAGTATCCCTTAGTCAATTCTACTTCTCATAAAAACAATTCTCAAATTGAGACCTTCTTTTTTTTTTTTTTTAATTTTCTCTATACATATGCATGTATTTATTTGGGTTCCACTTTTTGCCTTCACAAAATTAAAGAGGCTTAAAATTTAATAACAATAACAATGTTTAAAATAAGGACTAGAAACAAAAACCTCGTAAAGAACGAACAAAGATAAATACAATCGGAAAAGAAATCAGATGATTGCTGCAATGGTATGTTAAGCAATAATAATAATAATGCAAAAAAAGTAACATTCACATTGTCAAATAAAAGTATGTCTATCATAGAATGCTTTGACTCTGAGGTTCAGTATGGAGTCATCAGTTAACTTTTTTGTTTTTTCCATAGTCTCAAAAAATAAGAGAATATTTATTTTTACAAATAAAAATAAAAGATAATTTCAAAAAACAGATCATGCAAAATCTTATAAACAACAAAAAAAGAAGAAATACTTCAAAATCATTCTACTTTATCTGGATATACCTGATATTAAAATTGGAAAAAATACATTATTATAAAAAGAAATTACAAACATATTTCACTTATAAATGAGGATGCAATATCCTGAAAAACATATTAACAAGTTAAATTAAAAATTACTGTTCAAATAATGTACTTTGGTCAAAATTAAATCCAATTTATGTGAGAATTAGTCACTATTTTCTTTTCTTTTTTTCCTTTCCCTCACCCCTCCCTCCTTCTTTTTCTCTCTGCTCTCCCTTTCCCCCATCCCCCACCATGTCATTAATTGTCATTAATTGTCCTCATATCGAAGTTGAATACATAGGATTCATGCTTCTCCATTCCTGTGGTGCTTCACTAAGAACAATGTGTTCCATCTCCATCCAGGTTAATACAAATGCTGCAAAATCTCCATTTTTTAAATAGCTGAATAGTATTCCATGGTATACATATACCACAGCTTGCCAATCCATTCCTGCGTTGAGGGGCATTTAGGCTGTTTCCACATTTTAGTGATTGTAAATTGAGCTGTGATAAACAGTCTAGTACAAGTGTCTTTATAATAAAAGTCCCCCCCCCCCCTTTCTGGTTAGATGCCCAGTAATGGGATTATAGGATCAAAATGGAGGTCTAGGTTGAGTTCTTTAAGGTTTCTCCATATTTCCTTCCAAAAAGGTTATATTAGTTTGCAGTTCCACCAGCAGTGTAAAAGTGTTCCTTTCTCTCCACGTCCGTGCCAGCATCTGCAGTTTTGAGATTTTGTGATATGGACCATCCTCGCTGGGGTTAGATGATATCTCGGAGTGGTTTTAAACTGCATTTCTCTAATAATTAGGGATGATGAGCATTTCTCATATGTTTGCTAGCCATTCATCTGTCTTCTTTAGAGAAGGTTCTGTTCATCTCTCTCCCCCATTGATGTATGGGATTGTTGGCTTTTTTCATGTGGATTAATTTAATTTCTCTGTAGATCCTAGTAATTAAGCTTTTGTCGGATTCAAAATATGTAAATATACCTTCTCATTGCGTAGGTTGTCTATTTGCTCTTATAGCAAAAATAAATGGGATTCAATTACACTGAAAAGCTTCTGTACAGCCAAGGAGACATTCTAAAAGGAAAAACCACCATGTCATCCCCCAGCTTAGATACAGGAACAGTATTTTCCAGTCTGAACAGAGTATTCAATCCCCATGGCTTCTCATGGGAGAGCCTCTACCCACCCAAACAGCCAATTCTGAGCCCTTATTCTTCCTCATTGTCAGGTTTTTTCTTCAGTTCCAGAGGAGTATGATATCAGCCAGGATCTCTTTACACACTGCCTCTCCACCACTCATTTCCTTCTTTACATGTGAAACTTCCAGTTAGATAGGTTCGAACTTCTTGACTTGTCCTTTCAACACAGCATGGCAACTGGGTTTATCAGTTCCTTTCCTTTATCTTTAAGGCCCTATTCTGGATGAACCCTGAATTTTCATTCTCCACTAACCAATTCTCTCTTTAGCCAAATCCATTCTAGAGTTACCGTGTCAATATGTCTTATTATTTTTATTTTCCTGTTGCTGGGTTGGTATTTTTTTTACATTTTATTTATGTATGCAGCAGTCACCCCTTATCCAAGGGGTCTAAGATTCCCAGTGGATGCCTGAAATTTTGGATAGTACCAAACCCAGCTGCTCTCCATCAGTGCATATTTCTGTTTGTGTCTTTCATTCACACATTTAATATCTCTTTCATTTTAACTTCTCATATGCTGTATTTGTAACTTTTGCAGGTTCAACAGCAAAACTAGCACCAATTGCCTTTTCATTCCTTGCCATTTCACAGAAGATTCATTCTTATATAGATCTGAGCCACCTCAGCCTACAATTCTCTTTCATTCCTTATTAACTCAAGAACTTAACCTCATTTGAAGAAAGCTACAGCTTCCCTTTGGCGTATCCAAATTACCAGCATCACTACTCTTGCACTTTGGAGCCACTGTTAAGTAAAATAAGGGTGATCTGAGCACAAGCACTGCCATGTCACAGCAGTTAATCTGATAACCAAAACAGCTACTAAGGGACTAACAAGTGGGTGGCCTCTACAGTGTGAAGAGGGGGGGAAAGGGATGCTTCAAGTCTGAGCAGGATGAGTGGGACAGTGCAAGATTTCATCACACAACTCAGAACAGTGCATAACTGAAAACCGATGAATTGTTTCTTTCTAGAATTTACCATTTAACATTTTCAGACTGTGCTTTCCCAGAGAAAACAAAATCACAGATAAGGGAGGAGCTACTGTACTTTTAATTTCTAATCTTTCCTATCATTTGTTTCTCATGTCCATTTATTCTCAATTAATAGCCACCTACTTTGTACTCACAATCTCCTGTTTGTGCAGAGACCGCTCTCTCTCTCTCTCTCTTGTCAAGCTCTCCCTTTGAGGATAGTCAACACACACTGATTTTTAAGTTCTCCCTTTCTCTCTCTTCTCCTCCACACTGAGGCCTGGGGACAGCAGCAGCAGCATATGTGTCAGAGACCAGACGAAGGCAAGTTTTCTGTGATAATCTGATCAGAAAGATAGAAAGGCTGAGGGGGAGGCAGGAGTCTAGGAAGACACATGATTTCAGCTTGAGCAAACCTGGTGTATGTTCACACCTATAACCAAGAAAAGGAAAGCAGAAGGAAAGAAAACTACACTTGTGTGGGGCTGGGCGGGGCAAGAAGGACTATTTTGGATACCTTGAGTTTGAGTATAAGAAACATGTAAATGAGCAGGGCAAACAGGCAGGTGGGGGTTTCCATAGGTCAGAGGTCAAGAAAGAAGCAACAGCTGGAAATTATGAGCATCTTATGATGATGAGGCTGATAAATCCAAACAGATCACCACACACCTGTCAGAGGAACGATTCATCCATAATGGTTTTGATACGGCATGTATCAAAGTCACTTGATTGTCTTTTGACTGTTAATAGCTTCGACGGAAGGGCACACATAGATCTTCATAAAGTTTATTCACAAGATGTAATAAAGTATTTAGAATACGCAGCAGGAACTAGGCAAGCAATGTCCTCACCATAGCTACTCTCATTCATAATTATATGTAATTGTTTGTATCATTAGAAATAAAAAACATAAAGTATTAGTCAATAAACATTATGAGTTTATTCTGTGCCCAGCTCTGTGCTAGGTGCTGGGAACATACCTCACCAGTGCAGAGAACCACAGGGTGATTAGGATGTTGGTCAGTCAGCCCTATATGGATGTCACAAGGGCCCACAGCACGTCTAGTCTCAAGGACCAGTCGAGGCCCTCTGTGAGCAACTTATACTTCCTCTAGGACGAAAAAATGAATAGGAGTAGGACAGGCAGAGATGTGAAGGGGGTAACTTCCAGTTAAAGACTCTAAAGTGGGAAGGAATTTGAGTTCATGAAAGGAGAGAAAGATTGCATGTGATGGGAAGGCAGATGACAGGGCTGGGGGACGCCACAGAGGCACTGGGCTGGTTCCCTAGGCAAGGGCTGGGGATGGCAGGGCCCTGGAAACCATGGCTAGGGAAGTGGATTTTGTTCTAAGTGCAACAGAGGAGCCTCTGAATTATGTCAGGCCTGGATTGGAAGGGAAGTAGGAGGGGTGGCCTAGGGCCAGCTGTGATGCTACTGAGCATCTAGAAATGTCAGAGGTCTTAGTCACCAAGTCTTAAGAAATCACAATTGATGAAAGCCTGCCCTGAGTTGCCCAAACTTCGCCAAGTGGCAATGTTGTGGAAGGAAGTACAATGGAAGAGAAGATTGCCCGCACCTGCTTAGAAAGCAAACTAATTTTCACAAGTAAAAGCAGAATGCTAGAGCTCAGTCTTGCTCAGTTAAACTCAGATCTCAGTTGAAGGGAGAAATATGTTTGCTGCATTTTTCTTCCAAAGCATGGCACACCCTAAGATTTTTATGAGATTGTATAGAGTCTATCACATAAAAAAAAAAAGAGAGAGAGAGCTAAACCCAGATAAGGAAGTACCCCAGTCACCTTATTTTGAAGGAAGTTTAAGAAATAGCTGTTACATTACCAAATCAAACAGTTGCAAAACTCAGATGAGCCATGACTCCACCAATGTCATTCTACCTATTAATGACAGCACAGAGCCACAGTGCAGTATCACACAGGCTTTTCCACACCAGCCCTAACTGGAACCAAGTGAGTTCCTAAAGGTACCATGTTGGTACTCTCTGTAATGTCAGGAGAGGCTAAGAATTATTAGGACCACTTTTCTGATAGAGAAATTGAGGCATTGCCTTTAAGGGGCTCACTAAACATTATTGTGGAAATGTAGAGGGAGGACTCACACAATACTTTTCAAATGTCCAACATCATAAGCATCATCAGGGGAGTTTAATAAAAACAGGGATCCCTGGACCTTGAATCTCACACCTACGACATAACTCTCTATTATCTTCAAAATGTTTCATGAATGATTCTGATTCAAAGCCAAGTTTGAGAGCCCCTGACAGACTAAGAAAATTATCTTAGAATTCTTGGAGAAAATTCTAGCACTGAGGGTACATTTGTCTATACCCGAGATATTTTTAGTTGTCGCCCTGAGGGTGGGGGTACTACTGACATTTACCGAGTCAAGTCCAGGATGCAGCTACAATACTACGCTGCACGGGTCAGCCCTCAAAATCAGACTTAGAAGGCCAAAAATGTCAATAGTGCCAAGTTTAGAAATCCTAATCTAACCAAACCACTCAGAAAAAAATAGTTCAGGAAAATTACATAGCTTTTAATTTCCACAGTGCACAGTTACAATCTGATTTTTCAAAAATTCGGTCTCATTTTCTTTATTCTGTGTGATCTTAAAGACCAATTTGAATTCAGACCTCTTTATTTGGAGCTCAATTGTCTTTCATAGTTCACCAGGCAGTCAATATTTAAAAGAGCTGGCTTTCAGACATTTCAGGGAAGGAACTGTATTATTGGTCCCAGTCCTGCCTTAAACATAAGAAGCTTGTTCTGTTCTATGTACCAGATAGGAGAATCCTAACTGGCTCCTATCGGTTATCATTATTAAGTAATACGCTGAATGATTCTCTCTCAGAATCCCCACCACACCAGGAAGGATTTGTGAATATTGCCAATTCTCCTTTCAATGGAGTAAACTTGCCTGGATTATAGAGCAGGTAAGTGGCAGAGCCAGATTCTGAGTCCCTATCACCTACCCTACAGTCCAAGCTTGCAAGCACCAAGCTTAACAGCCAGCCCCAAACAAACTGGCCTTTCAAGGCTCCATTCCACTCAATACGGCTCCTTCTATGACAACCCAGACCACTTGCCATATTTCCCTTAATTTTTAAAGAAATACAGCCCTTGCTTTCATAACAGAACACGTCCCTGGAAGTCACATAGTTGCTGGCTACAGCAGGTAAGCCTGCTGTGGTGGGTACAAATGCTGGAACCAGGCTGGTGCTGCCTACTGGTGGAAGCTGTCAAGCAGGGACAGAATAGATGGAAGACTGAAATAGAGCTTCCCAGCAGAAAGACAGAATGATCCAGGGCAAACTTCCTGGGCTTTAGTGTCAAACAATGTTGGACCCAAATCAGTACCTTCCTAATTATTAGAAGAATTAGTGAACCTCTGAATAATTATAAAGCAGAGCGTCTAAGGCTGACCTTGCAGAGCTGTAGTAAGGTGAAGAAATTCTACTTGTAGGCCGTTTCTGTCTGGCACGTATAGCAGTTGTTACTACTACTACTATTATTATGTACAGAATGAGCAAAATTCCATGACGTCAAGTGTAAAAACTTGAACTTGCTTTACTTAATAAAATATTTTATAGAAATCTCTTAAAATCTCTTAAGATTTTAGATCTTAGAGATCTTAGATTTCTTAAGATCTCTTAAAATATTTTATAGAAATCAAATTTATGCATGTCAAGTTAAATATTAAACATGCTACAGAAATATAACAGTTGAGGAAAAACTGCAGGCAATTTGTACACGCTTAACTTAAATTGTGCTTCTGTGTTTATTTTAGGGAGATAAAATTTCCATCAATATATGAGGGATGCTATAATAATTTTTCTGTTTGGAGAATGGAGAATACCAGTGTTTTATTCCTATCTTCGCTGTTGAGAATTCAAGCCTATTATAGACACTCAGAAATGGAGTTCAGCGGGATCAAGCACGGGGGACAAACGTCTGCAATCCCCAGGCTGACCACCAGGAGTTTTTAATCTATTTCAAGAGATGTGAGCACATAAAGGAAAATGTAAATTACATTGTGTCCAGAATACATTGACCTCAAACAAAAGCGACAGGCAAAGAAAATGGTGCAAGAAATTAGGAGGCTGGAGAAATGACTGCATTAAAATGTGATCAGAGCAGGTTAGAGTACAAAGAGGTCCTCTGCGACACTTAGCAAAGCCAGGATTTTAACAGTGAAAAGATGGGAGAAGGCAGGGAAAATCTACGCTCGCATACTGTTAGAAGGAAACAGAAAGACAGGGGGAAAAAGGTCTGTCAATACGCTGGAATGAACGTCTAAAAGAGAGCTTCCACAAAACAGACAGGTACTTGAGATGCACACACAGCACCTGCAGATACGACCTGGGAGCAAGAATACTGCTTGGGGAAAACACAGAAGGATGCAAAGCTATGCAAAAAAATCTGACTGAACTCTCAGGACCACTACAAAGCTCAAGAATCATCCAAGAGTAACTTTTTTGTTAATTGCAATATACATTCTTCACACAAAAGCTTTCCCCAAACCAGCCATAAGTAAAAAGTTCTGCAGCTGAAGGGAGCTGAGAGCGCCTGGAAGCCCATTCCACATGCCCCTCTCCCCCAAACCGTTTGAGAAGGATGGTGCAGAACTAAGTTTGGAAACAGTGTGTCTCTTCCCACCACCCTTTCGGGCCTAAATCAGCTCAGGGCAGCCTCTCCTAGCAGTTGTCTGATGTATACTTAGCAGAAATGATGGAACCCCTCACCTGCCTGAGATGGCTCCTGCTGGCTTTTCTTTGGCAAAGGATGGACTTCATATGCTTGGGACAAAAATAACACATTTAAGGATCCCTCCTCTACAGGAAATGACTTCAAAAAGTTGGTAGCACCTGTGAGACTCCCTTTCTTCAGGTTCACATATGGGCAGTTTCATTAACCACTTGTCCGTAGGCAACTGCATGAAGGCTTACCCAGGGGAGTCAAACAGCAATGAAACTTGGTGGTTACCCACGAGGGCAGGCTGGGGAGGGGAGCTGGTGTTATGTATTTAGGCAGAAGTGAAACTTAATAAGCATGAGACTACATGGAATCTGGGACAGTGTCAACAGTGAACACACAACCGAAGAGGGCTAAGTATTGAGGTTGAAACAAATCTAGAAAGGAGCAATGTATGAAACCATGAAAACAATTGATAGTGACTAATCAAAGGAAGAAGAATCTCAGGCATTCAAGCTAGAAGAAGGGAGTGGGGAGTTCAAGATTAGTGTTGTCAAGTGTAATCAAGAGAGTGAAGGTGTTCAAGGCAGCCGCAAAGGTCACTTGATCTAGCAAACAAGAAAACACTATTGCCATCCAAGAGGGAAGCCTTAGAGAAAGGAAAATTATTATCCATCCAAAGATAAAAGGAGACACTGCAACAACATAGATGGCACATACTGGTAACATTTAAATAAACGGATAATGGAAAACCAGGCAATAAATGAAACACTAGCAAAGGAGTTACTAGGTCAAGGGGGGACTTTTCCAAAGTAGGAACAGAAGAGCTCCCTGTTGAAGACAGAAAAGGAAAAAAAGAATAAATGAAGACAATATAGATGGGAAAAGCCACAGCTAATGTGGAAAAGATGGGTTGAAACATACGTGGCATGGTGGTTCACGCCCGCAGTCCCAGGTACTGGGGAGGCCGAGGTGCAAGGATCACTTGAGCCCAGGCATTCGAGGCTGCAGTAAGCCATGATCACCCACTGCACTCCAACTTGGGTGACACAGCAAGACCCCATCTCTAAAATTAAGGGGGGAAAATCTGGCACAAAACAGAGACATCAGAGGATCCCAAACTGAAGGGCTTTCCATAGAATAGATATCTTGTACATTACAAAAATGTCAACGTCACAAACAATGAAAACCAAGGAATTATTTCGGGTCAATGGAGACCAAAGAGACTCGACAATAAACATAGTACATGAGCCTGAACGGGATATTAGACTGTAGAAGAGGTATCTAAAAAATGACCTTTTGGGGACAAGTGATGGAATGTGAATATGGGCCACAAACTGTGAATGTGATGATTGTGTTACGTAGGTATTCAGTTTCCTGGTTTTTATGAAAGTACTATGGTTATGTAAGAGAATGATTTTATACTTAGGAAATACAGTCTGGTTATTTAGGGATAATAGAACAATGGTGCCTCCAAGTCCCAAGTAAATGGTTCAGAAAAAGTGTAGGTGGACAGGAATTCTTTGTGCTATTCTTACAACTTCCTTGTGCTAGAAATTCTATCAAACAGTTATTCATCAAAGCAATCAGCCCCCCCCCCCAAACAAGGAAAGCCTGAGTAACTATTCGAGATTGAAGAAGACTCAGGGAACACAACTGCATACAAGGTGGTTGATATTCCTGGATCCCAGAGCAGGAAAAGGACATTAGTGGCAAAACTGATGAAATCCAAATAAAGTTCACGGTTTAGTTAATGTAATGTGCCAATTCCAATTTCTTAGATTTGACAAACATACCAAGATTAAGATGTAATATTAGAGGAAATAAAGTATGTACAATCTTTATTATTTTCTGTAAATCTAAAATGATTCCAAAATAAAAAGATTTTAAAAAGATCATTAAAACACACACACCATGAAGGCCATTGCTAAAAGCACAGAACACCATACAGACTCCACAGGTATCTAGGAATGTGTACCAAGAACTGCTGTCTTAAAGCAGAGGTTCCAGAACTCCACCAACCATGGCAGATCAAAATTAAATAGGTTTTTGGAACAAATGAATTAGATTCTCTTGGAATAGGGTTACTGAGAACACTTATTTTAAAAGTGCCCAGGTGGTTTCCCGATAAGCACCTAAGTTTGGATACCAGACACCCAACTCATTACTTCTCAGGCTCAACGATGCACAGTGATTCCTCTGGGGATCTTGTCAAAATGCAGATTCTGTGTTAGGAGATCTAGGGCAAGACCAGAGGGTCTGCATTTCTAACGGGATCTGGAGACGTCCTAGTGTCTGATCCTTGGCCCCTTATGGAAGGGCCTGGGTCCTCACCCCTGTGGAACACCCAAGACTTCTACGTGTTCGGGAGGGACAAACTCTATCTCGTGGAAGCCACTATTCTCTTATGTTACAACCAAACCTAATCCCAACTACATTTAGTCCGCACCAAGTATCTCCAGATGTTATTTTTAAGGTAAAGTTTAACGAGCACCCTATCTCAAACCACACATGAAAAAAGACAAGCATGTGTTGTCTCAAACGATTGTACACGAAACTACCAGAGTCTCTAATTTTCTCTGTTTGCATGGATCACTTCCAAAGTTACTAAAAGAAAAAAATCTTAGTAGGAAAAATGACAGTGATGTACAGTCTGATGACACCTTTTTTGACAACAATCCCCAAAACATACCCTTTCTTACATTCAACTGAAGTTCAACTAATTCTGAACTATATAATTCATTTTAGTGATTCCTTTGGATTCACACAATGCCTTCTCACTCTTGCACCGGACTCCTACCAGAGAATAAAATATTACTAGGAAACAAAACTGTAAATAATAATCATAAAATAGAATCAAGAGCATAAATAAAGATTAGAGTTGCCATGGGACTGTAATTTTAAAACTGCAGAAAGCCATCCAGAATCCTGCATGACTTGCTTTATGAAACCCATTAAGTGTATATTAGTCTCAGCTCTTTTCTCCTCCTACTCCAAGCATCACTGTAGGTAAGTGAGGATAAACATAACCAGGCCAAGATAGCCTATAATCAACTAGTAAATGAGAACCATACCATACGACTCTCAAGATCTAAAGGGTGCCTTTATAGGTAAAATCACTTTTATAAACTTTAATTTTTTTTTCAAATTCAATAAATATTTACTGAGCATTTACTACATGTCAGACAATATGCTAGACACGCAGTGAATTTTACTCTAAAAATAAAATTACAATTGGCTAGGATCCAAGACTGAGCCCCTCTATACTAATTTTATCATAAAGCTGTCAATAGAACAAAGTGCCAGTATACATGGCTGCTTCTGCAAACAGTGCAGAGAAAAATGATACAAGATATTAAGTTTTTTGTTGACTATGTTAAAACAATCTGTGCATATTCATGAGTCACTGTAAGGCAGAGCTGGGACATTCTCCACTGTGTCCACTGCCCAGAGCCTGATGCATTTGTGCCTCCCGCCTCCCTCCCAGCTTCAGACACAAACCGCGTATTGACACAATCCACGTAGACATTAGAAGAGCATAAAACCCCTACCCTCCGCCACTGCATGTGGTACAGAAATCAAATACACTTAAACCATTATTGCAGAGATTTTTGCAGAGAGACAAAGATGGGGGAAAAGAGTTTTACCTAAAGTCTATGAAAATTCCAATGTAGAAAGGAAACTGAAAATACCCAATTGCCATCCACACTACTAACCTGATCAATTTCCATGAGTTTGGGGTAGGCACCCGGCCATTCTATGGCCACCTTGACGATGTCCGCGGGTGGCGGCATTGTGAGCCCCCAAAACGTCCAAAGCCAGTGGAACTGGGGATCCTACAGCACAGAGGCCACACGTGTCTATACCTAATGGGGAATGACAAAAAGAGAAAGAGAAGTCACTCTCTGCAGACACCGGGTGAATTCTGCTTCATCACTTCCTGTTTTCACTGGTGGTTTGGTATGAAAAACGGCTCCCCTTGGTGCCTGGGGTGGTGAAGACGCAGAGGTGCAACCAAAGGCACCACAAGCTCCTCAGGAAAGAAGAGAGATGACGGAGTCGGGGGCAACACCCTGAATCAAAGCCACCAGGGGAGCCTGTCCTGGAGGATGTGGCCGGGGCTAATCTCCAGTGGAAAGAAGCTGTGCCTTACCACCGCCTGCTGCTCCAAATGGTGCCTGGGGAATGAACGGGCCAGGCTTACTCTCCGTCCAGACATGCATATAAACGCCTGCCCCTCAGCAGTCTCCGGAAGGACACATTGCCCAGGAAGTCATGGTCAGGAAGCAGCATTTCTTTTAAAGCGTTTTGTGTCACAAATAGATTGCTGCACTATACACTATAGCAACAAGGATATTATGAGGAAGGAGAAATATCCCAAAAGTTCATACACACGCACACACACACACACACACACACACAGTCCCTCCCCAAGGCCAGTTCACATAATGTGCCTTCCAGGGGTGGGGAGAAAACTGTACAGACGTAGTTAGAACAGCCTTAAAACAGGCCTTGAGTTCTCCTTTGAAAGAAGAGTGCTGGTACACAAGGGAAGCCCTTATCCTCTGCCTCCTCTTCTCAGGCTAGCCATTTCTTATTTTAATTTCAATTTTATTGATCACATGATTCAAAATGTGTGTGTGTGTGTGTGTGTGTGTAAAGATGTGCAGCACTGTCTTCCTTCTGCCAATGTCACACACCCACCAATTATCCATTTTCACCCCCTAACCTCCTAGCTACCAAAAGTTATTAGCTTCTTAGGTATCTCTCCAGAATTTCTTCAAGTATAGAAGGCAAATACAAAACCATACTTTTACATTTTCCACCCTCCTGTTATATTTATTTATTTATTTATTTTTATAGAGACAGAGTCTCACTTTACCACCCTCAGTAGAGTGCTGTGACATCACAGGACTCACAGCAACCTCCAGCTCTTGGGCTTCCGAGGCTGCCTCAGCCTCCGAGCAGCTGGGACTACAGGTGCCCGCCACGACACCCGGCTATTTTTTTGTTGCAGTTCGGCCGGGGCCAAATTTGAACCCGCCACCCTCGGTATATGGGGCCGGCGCCCTACTCACTGAGCCACAGGCTCCACCCTTTCCACCCTCCTTTTAAAAGGCAGCACTCCACACCTTTCTCTCCCACCGAGTGTACCTTCTAGATCTGTCTGTGTTAGTACAAACAGAGCTTCCTCACCCTTTATGTAGCTGCACAGGAGTTCACTGTACAAATGCATCCTACCTGATGAACCCAGTCACCCACTGTGGGCCCTCGGATGACTGCTTACCTTTGGCTATTAGAAATAAGACAGTAATACATAAACTTATGCACACTTAATTTTGCACATGCACTAGTACATCCTTACAATAGCTTCACAAGAATGAAACTGCTGGGTCAAAGAGTATATGCAGTTTTAAATTTTGACAGCCATTCTCAAATATCCCTCCACTATAGTTGTACCAAAACACTCCCTCCAGCGATGTAAGAGGTTGTGAATTTACGCAGAGTCTCACCAACAGTTTTAATTTTTGCAAACCTGACAGGTTTAAAAAAAAAAAAATAACAAAACAAAACTCAATGTAATTTTAAATTGCATAGTAATTTAAATTGCATTTCTCTTACTGTGAGTGAGGTTGAACCTGGAAATGAAAAGGCATGTGCTCTCTTTTCTGTGAACTGTCTAAATTCTTTGTCCCTTTTCTACTGGGTTCTTGGTCTTTTTAAAGAAATTGTTTTCTGTATGAATATCTTAATCAAATATGTGCATCTGGTCCTTTATAAGTAGTAAGACCACAGTAAGCCTTGTCAGTTACTCTCCTAGATCACAATGGCCGCTGGACGGTACTGAGACAACAGAGATAGCAGCGTTAATAATGGAGGCCTCAACTATACCAGCAGCTATATAAACAACTAACTGCAGCAGAGCTGACAAGTAAAGGAAATGAACCACAACAAAACTGCTGCTCCTTTGGCCACGGATGATTATGGACGCCTGCTGTGAAGCTAATCAGTGGTGACCAGAAAGAGCAGATCTACAAAGCAGAGGTTAGCCACTTGTTGGACAAATAATTGTTGAGCCTCCTCTCTGTGCCAGACCTATTCTCCAAACTAGGGATACACTGCAGCAAGTGCCTGGTGTTAGCAACCGGGACGCGGAGTGAGTAAAACCGGAAAGATGCAGGCTCTGAAGCTGTGCCTGCATCTGTGTGAAAGGGGCAGGGATCGCTTTTCATTTTAATTTTTGTTTGTTTGTTTGAGGCAGAGTCTCCCTCTATGGCCCTGGGCACAGTGCCATGCCAAAATCTAGGGTTCAAGCGATCTTCTTGCCTCAACCTCCTGAGTAGCTAGGACTACAGGCATGTGCCACCAGATCTGGCTAGTTTTCTATTTTCTTTTTTTTTTTTTTTTTTAATTGTTGTTTTGTTTTATTTTTGCTCTTGCTTGGCTGCTCTCAAATTCCTCAGCTGAAGCTATCCACCCCCCTCGGCCATCCAGCGTGCCAGGATGATAGGCATGCTAGGGATAGGTGAGGAATTGAGCTGGTACATGTTTGGAGAAATCATGTCCCAGGCCAAGGAAAAACAAGTTCTAAGGCCCCGAGGCAAGGGCATGCCTAGTATGTTCCTGAAATAGAATTACTGAAGCCAGTAAGAAAGGACCAGACCAGCAAGAGAATGAGTTCTCAAACTGACTGGGTCACACTTGGTAGCTTCATTTGCTCTACTTTTGAACCCCTAGGCACTCGTACCACGCCGTCTGGGTTGTGACTTCTAAAAAAGAAAGTGTATGCCCATGCATGTCTGTTCAGAGTGTAAACTGGGGCCTCTTTCAAGAGAGTCTTTGACAAACTGTACCAAAAGCCGTAAAATTCTGCATTCTCTCTGAGTAACTTTAATTTTATATGATGTTAGCTTCCAGAAATAACTAACGTTTCCAGAAATAAATAACTAATGCCAATTCCTGTTTTGTCTATAATTCCCCAAACTTGAAAACTATTGAATATCCCAACAATAGGAAGTTGTTAAATAATTCTGGTGTGTCATATGCACAGATACAAGGCAACAATCTTGTGCCTTGAACTTCATCGTCTAGCCTCCTTGAATACTTGGAAAATCTAAGAATGACATCTCCTACATGTACCCAATCACTTCAATTCGAGATTCAAATTCAATTACACGCTCTGCAATAAGAAAGTGGGCTCTTAAGTGAAAACAGACTCGGTGTAAATATCAGGTAACACCATTCAAAACAAAGAATAAACAGTCTGGGGAGGCGGGCAGGCAAGATAATAGATAATAACAATTAAAATGTATTTTAAACACTCTTCTCCCCCCTCTGCATAAGAGTCTAGAATTACAACAAAAGAGGTCATCTAACCTGTTAGGAATCAAAGGCCAAGCTTGTTTTTCTACCCCCCTTAACTGGTATTTATTTCTCAAAGACATTTGAAGAAAACCTGTTGAGCAGGTGAGAATACAATAGGGTGGTGCCCTGGGCCTCCGTGGAGAAGGTGGGGAGAGCAGTGTACAAAGCAGCTATTGAGAAGCAAGAAGCAGGCTTCCCCTTGGGACTTCACTTAACTACCCCAGTTAGACCTCATCCATGTTTGTCCACACCGCCAACCCTCAAGGGACGGGGGCTGGGAGACCGGTGAGGAGTGTAGTCTGCAAAACTGCAGAATGAACACGCCGTCACATCTGTCCCTGAAAGTCCCTATTTTATCCTCTTGAATTTACATTTCCATGGGAAACAATTTGCTTTTAAGGCTTCTCTATACAGTTATCCTTAATTCTGATAAAATTCAGTGGAGAAAGAGTCTACCTCCGGTTTTCTCACTCTTGGCCCAGTTAGTAGCTGGGGCCATAGTTCTTTGCTGTGGGGGCTGTCTTGTGCACTGTAGGATGGCTGCCAACACCCCTGGCCTCTACCCTCTAGAGGTCAACTGTCACCCCTACTCTCAACAATCAAGAATGCCCTTGGTTGAGAGGTGGTGAGCTAGCAAATCCTCTAGGCCGATTACTAATGATCAGGACAAGTCATCCTTGAACCCAACAAAATGCAGTGTTCCACTCTCCAGGAAATATCAACGTACAGGCCCAAAGCTTGGTCAGGTGTAACAGAGAGGGAAATATATTTAAAATCTCCAGCCAGCACACTCACGCTTCCAGGGTCCTTTGCTTCCCTCCCTCCGCACGGCACTCCTGGCCTGGACTCCAGCTGTCAGCTTCTCCTAACGTACCTGGAGCACTCTAAGAGCAAGGTCCACATCCTGCTGACAGTTACAGACCCAGGGCCAGCCGCATAGGTATTTTAATACTTGGTTGTTGGAAGAACGCATCCCCTCTACAACTAACGTCTCATTAGAGCTACCCACAGTAAAACTGAGCCTACTGTTGTCAAAATCCCCACATGGATAACCCAGTATTACTTAAATTGCCCAGTAAATATAAGCTACATGAATTCGTGTAGAAAGCCAAGTATAATAATTCTCATGCAAACTGAAATTTAAGAACCACTACAGAGAGAGACAACAGGGAGGTCTACACAGCCGGTGAGACATTCCAGCCCTTATGCCATCTAAGGTCACTAGCAAATCCCTGGAGGTGGACAAAGAAAGAAGAGTTCTAAACTATTTCTGCTTGCCTGCTGGATTGGAGCATATTTCACATTTAATAATAAGATTCTATAACCTTCAATGTGCATGCTAATCGCTTATTTACAGGTAAGTTAAATGAGATAGAGGAGTTGATTCTTACTCTAAGGTTAGTTACGGAAGTCTGCACATCATTACGGGCGATTCTATGAATGCTGAGCAAGTCCGTTCTTCTGCTGAACATCTGCTTAGCTTTGGGGAGCACGGTGGCGACAACAGAGAAAATCACTCGTGATTCCCATCTAGAAGTTTATCTATCTGAGCACACTGCCTTATGCCCACATTTCTTCTGCATGCCTTTGTGTTTAAATTTCACCTCACCATAGTCCTTAAAGATCTGTTACCTTTCTACATGTGTTTCCCAGATATCTTCATTCATTCCTGGGTCTCAGAAAGTTCCAAAATACTTGATAGATTTTTTCCTTCTCCTGAATTTCCCACGTAATTTTAATTTTGGGTTCCTGCAATAGCTTTAAACCCTTTTATCCTGTTAGGTCATTTCAAAAGTTTTGTCCATTTTTATGAATCTACTTTAAACTGTAATATCTCAGTGAATATTTATTCAATTTAATCGAAATAAGTGCCATTTGAATCAGTGCACTTTTGCCAATGTAACACAAGTCGATTAATTCCGTCGGCATAAAAATTGGGTGCTCGGGATTC
>CAUYPK010040130.1:0-21736 GCA_963574355.1 Loris lydekkerianus | reverse complement strand
AACCAACTTTTGGATTTATTGATCTGTTGTATAGTTCTTTTGTTTTCAATTTCATTTAATTCTGCTCTGATTTTGGTTATTTCTTTTCTTCTGCTGGGTTTGGGGTTGAAGTGTTCTTCTTCCTCCAGTTGCTTGAGATGTTCCATTAAGTTATTACTTCCTCTCTTTTTGTTTTCTTGAGGAAGGCTTGCAGTGCCATAAATTCCCCTCTTAGGACTGCCTTTGCAATATCCCACAGGTTCTGGTAGTTCGTGTCTTGATTGTTGTTTTGTTCCAAAAATTTGGTGATTTTCTTCTTAATCTCATCTATAACCTATGTATCCTTTAGCATAAGGTTGTTTAGCTTCCATGTTTTTGTATGGGTATGCAGGTTCCTGTTGTTATTTAGTTCAACTTTTATTCCATGATAGTCTGAGAAGATGCAAGGAATAATTTCTATTTTTTTTAATTTGCTGAGGTTAGATTTGTGGCCTAGGATGTGGTCGATATTGGAGTATATTCTGTGGGCTGCTGAGAAGAATGTGTATTTAGTTTTTTTGGGATGAAATGTTCTGTAGATGTCTTTTAAGTCCAGATGTTGAATGGTTGAGTTTAAATCTAAAATTTCCTTGTTCAGCTTCTTTTTTAAGGATCTATCCAGGACTGTTAAGGGGGTGTTAAAATCTCCAACTAGTATGGAAGTGGAGGAAATCGAGTTGCCCATATCTGTTAGAGATTCTCTTATAAATTTAGGTGCGTTGTGGTTGGGTGCATAAATATTAATTATTGAGATCTCATCATATTGAGTATTACCTTTAACAAATATGAAGTATCCATTCTTATCCTTAATTATTTTGGTTGGTTTAAAGCCTGTTGCATCTGCGAAAAGGATTGCAACACCTGCTTTTTTGTGCTTTCCATTTGCCTGGAATATAGATGACCATCCCTTCACCTTGAGTCTATATTGGTCTTTCAATGTAAGATGCGATTCTTGGATGCAACAGATATCTGGCTTGAGTTTTTGTATCCAGTCAACCGACCTGGGCCTCTTTATAGGACAATTTAAACCATTCACATTAATTGAGAATATTGATAAGCCTTTTGAGAATCCAGTGGACATTTTTAATCCTTTTGCGACTGTGGAAGTTGGAATTTGATCAAAAATGTTTTGGGTGGGTTTATTTTTGTGGTGGAGGATTATGCTGATCTTTATGGAAAATAGGTCTAATAATGTCCTGGAGAGCTGGTTTAGTTGTGACAAATTTCTTCAACATGTAAATGTCATTAAAGTATTTAATTTCTTCGTCATAAATGAAGCTCAGTTTGGCTGGGTACAGGATCCTGGGTTGAAAGTTATTTTGTTTTAGGAGATTAAAAGTTGATGACCATCCTCTTCTAGCTTGAAAGGTTTCAGCAGAGAGATCTGTAGTTATTCTAATATTCTTCCCCTTGTAGGTAATGGTTTTCTTTTGTCTGGAAGCTTTCAGAATTTTCTCCTTCATATTAACTTTAGTGAAATTGATTGTGATATGTCTGGGGGATGTCTTATTCGGGTTGAGTTGTGTTGGAGTTCTGAAACTGTCTACTATCTGAATTTCGGAATCTCTAGGCATATCTGGAAATTTCTCCTTCATAATCTCATGGAGAAGAGACTCTGTGCCTTCTGAAGCCACTTCATCATTTTTGTGGATCCCTATAAGATGAATATTGGTTTTCTTTGAATTATCCCAGAGCTCTCTGAGAGAGTGGTCTGATTTTGCTTTCCATTTCTCTTCTTCTTTGAGGGCATGGGAGTGTTCGAAAACTTTGTCTTCAATGTCAGAAATTCTTTTTTTCTGCTTGCTCCATTCTGTTACATTACTGAGGGATTCTACTGTGTTTCTCAGATCTTTGAGGGATGCAACTTCTTGTCTCAATGTTTCAAAATCTTTGGTCATTTGCTCTTTGAATCTGTTGAATTCTTGAGATAACTTTTGAAATTCTAATTCAATCTTATTTGCTATCCCGATCCTGAATTCAATTTCTGACATCTCAGATATTTGTGCATGGGGTCTTGTGCTATTTCTGCCCCATTGATCCTTGGGGGAGTTGCCTCTGGCCGTCCTCAGTGTTGGGGAGGTGTCCCTCCAAGATTAGACCCCAGCGGGATCACTCTATTGTTGCTGGATCTTTGTAGGGAATGACCCTGTGTAGTTCCTCTGGGGCTGCTCTAGCTAGGGAGTTCTGGTTGTGGAAGCAGCTCCGATGTGTGACACGCCCGGATCCAGCAACAGGGTGGGGGTGGTGTGCACAGTTCTGGGTGTGCCTGGTGCCCAATGACTTTGGCACAGAGAACCCAAGGCTCTAGCAGTCTCTGGCCAGGAGAAGGGCTTTGTGCAGAAGCAGGGAGGGCTCCAGAGGGCATGCAGCTACCAGGGTCCCTGACCAGATGAACGGGCTAGTGTGGAGGCTTATAATACACAGGAGGGATGATGCAGGGTTGCATGGCTCCCACAGTTCCTGGTCAGGGAATGCAGAGTTCCGGTGGATGTGGATCACTGGTCAGGAGTCACTGCACAGCTCTTATGGAGGTCTGGGCGGTGCCAAGCCCAGGAGTTTGAGGTTGCTATGAGCTGTGACTTCACGGCACTCTACCCAGGGCAACAGCCCAAGACTCCCGTGTGCCAAAACCATCTCGCTCTGCCCCTAAGGGTTAAGGCTTTAAGGCAGTGCAGACCCTGCCTTTAGGCTGCTCAGTCACTAGTTTACTTTGTCCCGCCTGATCTTTTCTCTGGGACCCTGAGGGTGGAGCTTGCCAGAGCAGTTCTTTCACAATGGCTTACTTTGCCCAGCTCAGTGGCTCATTCTGGGGCCCCAGACAATGCCCAACGTTGCCACACTCCTGCTCAAGCTCTCCCCAAGGCAGCTCAACTGAGTGCCAAGTCTAAGAACAGTTCACAGGTAAGGCCTTTCCAGTTTGCAGTCTCACTGCTGCTTGTACTCATGGTTGCTGTCGTGATTAGGTCGATCGAACACACGCAGCCCCTTGCCAGTTTTCCACTGTTTTTGTCCTCCTTCTGGTTTCCAGAAGTCCCTTGCTGGCTCCCTGTATCCTCAAAGGGATGATAATAGGCACATCCTACCAGCCAGAGATGCCTGGAGTCTTGTCTCCCCAGACTAGCCATGCCTAGTTACAGGGAAGCTGTTACTCGGCCGCCATCTTTAATCCAATCCCTGGTCAACCCTTTAAAGCAGTAGTATGCTATAGTCAGAAGTGTCTGGACACTGATTGAAACCACTTGAAGCACCTCCTGCAATTGCAGAAGTCTAACATGACTTGTATTAACTTTTGTCACCCGTATATATCCAGTAATACATTCTCAATACATATTTTTTCTTTATTAAAATGTGTGTATATATATATTTTTTGGCACACTTTGTATATTTCCCAATCATTTCTTAACTTTTCTCATATCAGTGATATATGTAGAGATAGTCAAGTGAATGAAATCTCCATGACAGCTCTGGTAATAATGTTAACAAACATAAATTTTATGTTTTAAACTCTAATATTCCACCACAAACATCTATGCTATTTGAAAGAAGATAGATGCCATATCATTATTATTTGAGGAAAAATATATTTCTTATAAACATACACATAACAAAATTTAAAATGCTGTGAAGCAAAGTCCTCAATAATATTTTTCAAAGTCTGTACATACAGTATATAATAAATTAAGTCATGTTTTCTTTGATCAGATTCTGTACATTTTCTTACAGCAATAAGGATTTTTTGAAAAAGAAGAAAATTAAGCCATCTTTTACAGAAGTCCTATGCCAAACACTCTGATTTATTATATTCATATATTCATAAATTTAATTAACACTATTTAAAGTCTACTGTGTACCAGGCACTGTTCTAGACATTCAAAATATATTACTGAAATGAAACAAAGATGTCTACTCTCTTGGAACTTACATTTTAGAATAAAAGGAAAAAAAAATCATCTGAAGCTTTGTGCATACAAAACCATTGCTAATTTTCTGGGAAAATGTAGATAGATAGATAGATACTAAATGTTTTCAATGTTTTTAATAGATGCATTAATATGGACCCTTTCTCTTTTTTTATTGTTTGGGATTCATTAAAGTTACAAAGAATTAAGCCACACTGATTGCATTTATTAGGTAAATTCCCTCTTATAATTGTGTCCCTCCTCCCAAATGTGTGCCATACATTGTGACCCCTCATCCCCTTCCTCTCTCCTCCCCACTCCCTCATTCCCTTATCCCCACCTTGTTAGCTCATCTACTACCTTCACATTGGAATTGAGTACATGGGATTCTTGCTTCTCCATTCTTGTAATGCTTTACTAAGAAAAATGTGTTCTAGTGTTTTCAATATTTTTTGAACTACTTAGACACCATGACAGATTCACTGGTAGGTAAACCAGTTTCCATCCTTATGACTATGTAGTATAAAATCACATGGAAGAGTAAGATCTAAATGATTTAAAGTACTGCTTACTAAAAGACTAATTGGGAATTACTCGTAAATGTTCTAGCCTGATTTGGTGCAGGATATGCCATTGTATCAGTTTTTAATAGAATTTTCTTTTAATTTAGTAATTAACACATTTTATATGCCTGTAAACTTAAGGCAGAAAAATAATTAACAATCTATTTCTCAGTAGATTCAAAATATTTATCAAACTGCTGAAAGAACAACATATAGTTGATTGTTACTAAAAAATACATTTCTGAAAATCCTGTCAAAATTTTCTTTCAGTGACATATTAAGGCCAGAGAAAAGGCTAAGTAGTATGCCACAGACTTCTCAGCATATGAGGAGTATTTATATCACATTGAATTAAAGAATAAAACATGTTTTTGTGCGAGATTCAATCACGCATTAAACACGTGCTCACACTCATATTTCCTGTGTTAAACTTTCATGCTTTGATTATTTGCATAAGATACTTCTGTGTTATTATGTTAAAAATTCTCAGCCCTGGCTGCACATTAGAGAATCTCCTGTTGTGAATTTTAAACACACAGCAGGGCCCCCTCCCAGCAGATTCTACTCTATGAACCTTGGTAGCAACTGTGCAGTTACATTTACAAAGCTCCCCCAGGTGATTAAAACGTGCATTTGGGGATAAGAATCATGAGATTACTCACACAAAGTCTTCTCACTACTGTTCATTGTATCTCTAATTTTCTCCATCAGTTTTAGCCAGCATAGCATTTCTTTATTGTGTTCTACTCCATTTGATTTTTCCTGTAATACTATATTAACATTTATTTTGAGTTTTACAGAAGTTTGAGAAGGCAATTTGATTTGTAATACAACTTTAACACTTGTAATAAGGCAAATAAACTCTGACACATGACAGTTATTTACTATACGGTGATCATCAAAGTGTTAGACTTCTCATCTCAGTCTCTTGGAGTCCCCAGAACCCTTTCAGCAAAGGCACAAAGATCAAAACTATCTTTTAAAAAAATTAAAACTATTTTCATTACAATACCAAAATATTACCCACCTTTCCACTCTGATTCTTTCGAATAGGTTAAGTGGAAATTCCTTGAAGGAATATTACATCTATGTCACAATAGTTTGAATGCAACACCAGAAATGAATTGTCCTCAGTTCAGCCAGGCACTAAATGAATTTGCAAAAAGGCACAATGACATCCTCTTTACCACTAAATGTTTTAATAGAAAAGTATTTATTAATTTACATAAACAACAGACTATTTAGAAATATAAGATTATTATAAAACGAAATAACATATCTTTATCATCAGAAGGTGCCTCTGACCTTTATTTGGACCCACATTGATAAATGTATCACACCAATCTCAACTCCTATTACTCAAATTCTAAGTATTCATTCACTTGCCTACTTTTCTATGTGGTCTCACTAATTTTTACATGTTCTACCATTACTACTTACAATTAACCAACTAACTAAAAATGCTTTCTAAAACTACATTTTTTGGGTAAAGCACTCAACTACAACTAGGACTTTACCTTACGAATGTGAATAATGTAGCTTAATTGTATGTAACCTTGTATCAGCCCCCCAAAAACTAAACACACCATCCCTAAAAACAAACAAATAAGTAAAAAAAGGAATGTGCTAAAATTTGTTAATTTTATTATATTAAAACATCATAACTTACATTTAATTATTTTGAGACATTAAACATAATAAAAGTAATGATTTGCTCTATGTGACTTCTGCCCTGGGAAACTGTGGCAATGACATGCCTTTAATTCTTTGCTTTTAGGAACTCATATTCAGTAAGTTTTAGGGCATACAAATGTATGTATTCCATGTGGCAGTATTCCAATATCAAGTAACTCACAGTACAGGTTAAGTTTATTTAAATTATTTGTGTCATAGATATTAGCAAAATTTAATATTATTGAGGACTATTGTGAGTATTGAGTGCTTCTGTATTCTAAAGGTATAAGAAAAAAATATACAGCTATGAAATATACCAAGTTAAAGCAACTAAGGTTCAATGGAATTGTTAAAGTATTATGACTTCAAAAATAGATAAATAAAATGAAAAAATTAGCATCTTTAGTAATAATGAAGGTGACCATATTATCTCTTTTCATTGAGCTTTCTATTTACATTCAGTACAATTTTTTTTTCTTAAAATTTCCACAAAAATTTTTTACTAATATTCTGAAAATGTCATAGTTAATTATGCAAATTTAAAAAAATTATAGAAAGACAATGCAGATTTTATAGCCTTTCTCATATTCTTTGTTTATAAATTAGGAAAAAAAGTTTATAAAACCCCATGCCAAACACAGAGAGGATACTAATTTTAGTCTCTGACCAGAATACTGTTTCTATCTTAAAACAGAAATAATGTGGAAAATTCATAATAAAGCTCATACATGAAATGGAACTTCATTTCTTTATACTGAAATATGACATTGTTGAATATACCAACGAATCTGTCAATTTCCTTTCTTTGAAAGATGAATTGCATAAGAGAATGGAAACATTGCTAAACTGAATAAAATTTCTTTCCAAAATTCCATGAGGCAGAGGGATGTAATTCCATTCAGTCAATGAATGATGATAACAGAAGAGACAGGGAAGTAATAAGAAAGCAGAGATCAATTATCGGAAAGATACAATTGAATAGAATCTGGAAAAAAAAAAAAGTTAATTCTGTTTCCCAGGATGTTTTCCCAATCGAGTCATTAAAGAATTGCCTTTCCTCTTTGCTGCGTGAAAGTTCAGAAATTGATATTGTTTTCCTCTACCCTCCATTAAAATATGATAAAAATAAACTATCACAAAATGTTCACTAGGTTTTTCTTGAGATGACTACATATGTATAAGGCAGATGGCAGATCCTATTAGCCATGTTTTACTGATAATAAAGTAAGAAAGCAAGAAGTTTAATTGCCTTGGTGAAGGTCACCTGGCTAGAAAATGTGGCGCTAGATCTAGAGCTCCACTATCTAGTCTAAATAATCTTCAATGTCACTGTAATTGCACATTTTTATGAAAGCACCTACCATTTACAGAGTGTTTGCTCATTCATTGACAAACTAAAAAGTTCACTAAGTTGCTTACATTAGTTAAGTAATTTTTATCTCACAAAAATCTTCCATATAAAGGGCAGAGGCAGACAATTTCTAAGTGTTAGTAGGTGCTAATATGACCTGCTGGTAATATCTAGTGGACAATTGCAGAAAAATACTATTGACCATATTATCAAAATACTCTTAAAAGAGCACAAATTTCAAGATGATAAAACATTAGAAGAGTGCAAATAATCTAAATGTAACGGTAAACAGTAATTAGAGTAATGTAATAAAGTCAAAATTCTAAAAATATTTATTTTTATTCATATTGTGGGTTGTGGAGTTGGGTTTGCAGTTTCTCTTTTTTTGTCATTCTTTCCACCTTTCCTTGCTTTTCTCTTCACTGGTTACTGTTTATTTTATTGCTGCAATAGCTTGGAACACTAATTGATATCCCCTATCAACTACTCACTGAAGTGAACTAAACAAAATATTGAGCCCTCGCCAGATGATTGAATGGACTTCCTGTAGGACAAGAGGATACTGGAAATAGTCTAAAGCTGAGTTGCTGCCCATGAAAAAGAAGGTCAAATATGCCTCAGCATTCCTCCCTTCCTTCTTGGAGATATCTTTTGCAACTCATTAAAACAAGCCTAAGGTTATCCAAGACAAAGCTTAAACCATGCCTACAGGTTCTGAATTTACTTAACGGATAATTTGAGTCTGGGCATGGCTTGTCTCTGATAAACAGACTTCCTTAAAATATTTCAAGTTTTTAGACAAAGATTCACTTCTTTAACCAAGGACAAATCAAAGAATCTTTTAACATACTTACAATCTATATTATAGGCTATAAACCTCTTGCTTTGAGATGT
The DNA here is from genome assembly GCA_963574355.1 of Loris lydekkerianus. Classification (NCBI taxonomy): domain Eukaryota; kingdom Metazoa; phylum Chordata; class Mammalia; order Primates; family Lorisidae; genus Loris; species Loris lydekkerianus. The sequence continues at coordinate 13,337 of CAUYPK010040130.1, read as the reverse complement.
CCACCTTTGTGAGTCAGAGCAATTTACCCTTCTATGTATTAATTTATGACTTTATGTATAATTTCTGTCTCCCTGAAATGTATAAAACCAAACTGTAACTCATCCACAGCGACTCCACTGGCTCAAGGCTTCTTGGATGTGACTCCTTGCCATGATTCTCAAACTTGGTTCTGATGAACCTCTTAAATTATTTTACAGAGCTTAGCTCTTTTTCCATTGACACTGCAAGAAAGAATTTAATAAATAGGTAAAATTAGGTTTTGAAAAATATGAATTTGATATTATTTATCTCACAATTTGATATTAAATTAATCATTTAATTTAAAACATTAGACATGCCCAACAACTGGTAACATGGCAGCAGTGGTGCTGCCACCAGAGTCAGATTTTGGAGAGACACTTCCCCAATTCTGTGGACTATCAGAAGAAGCAGGACCTCTGCCCCACAGGAGTACCAGAGGTGACTACAGCTGGGACAGACGCGCAGACTCTGTGTGAGATAAATACATGCCACAATGGTAACTGCAGGCTTGGGACAGAATCTGGTGGAACAGTCCCCATTTTCTGTTGAGCAATGGAGGGAGCCGGGGTGAGCCCCTCCAGGTTGCCTATTTGTGTCAGAGTGTGATGGCCGAAGTGACACAGGCTCCCCTTTGACTCTGGAAAGCACATATCTCTCACACACTTACTCATTGGAGGGAACCAGGCCACAGCCATGCAGAGTTACTGGTGTGGCTGTGGTGTAAGGGGAGAAGGAGGCACCAACTCTCCTGGACTGACTCATTGGCTGGGAAGGCCTTCCTGACCCCATTGTTCACACAAAGGAGCCACTCTGTTTTGGACAGAGCTGACAGTGGATCTATGCTGTCTGGTTGCTGGAGTCCTTTTGAACTTCTCCCAGTTGAGCAGTGATGGTACTGCCTTGGACAATTGTTTTGGTTAACTCTTGACCCAGGGCTGACCACCAAGGTTGAGCCTTAGTTGTATTATAGTGCAAGGGACTGATTCTCCTCTTCCAGTTGTTGCTGGAGGGGGATGGGGTGAATTCATTGCTTGTATCTCTCCCTAGGTGAGATTTCAACCCAAATCTGCCAATTCACTAGGATTGGATAGAGGATGGCTGAATATAAGACAGAACCACATAGCCCCATCACATCAATCAGGTCCTCAGAGTCTCTGGCTGCAGGACTGAAAAGGACTTCCGTAAAGCTGTAGGGAAAAAGCCATAGTCACCAGTTCTAGCTCTTTGGTAAAGCGTTAGTTAGCTACAACTCCTGTAATCCTCAATCTAATTTCACCCTACCAGCTTCTCTACCCAAACTGAAAAATGATCATGGGACGGAACCAGTTGTTCTTTGGGGAGATCAACTCCCCAAAGAACAACAAAGGAGATATGCCAGAAGATGCCATTCATAAACATATGGCTGAAATGTCAGAAACAGAATGCAGAATATGTATTGTTAATAAAATGAATAGAATGGAGGCAAAGATGGAAATAGAAATCCAAAGAGTTGTGTAAATGTTGTCTCAAGAAATCAATGCATTCAAAGACAAAATCTCCAAGGATATGGACACAATGAGAAATGAGATAACAGAGCTTGAGGAAATGAAAAAGCTACTCGAGGAGCTTTGAAATACAGTAGAATCCCTCAGTAATAGAGTGGAGAAGGCAGAAGAAAGGATCTCTGAAATTGAAGACAAAGCTTTTGAATGCTTCCAAATGCTCAAAGAGGTAGAGAGATGGAGAGCAAAAATGGATCATTCGCTGAGAGACTTGTGGGACCACTTTTAAGATTAAATAGTCATCTTATAGGAATTCTTGAAGGAGAAGAGGATGCTCCTAAAGGTACAGATGTTCTACTTCAAGATATTATGGAGGAAATTTTCAAAAACATTGTGAGATACAGAAATTCAGATTGGAGACAGTTTCAGAACCCCAACAAGACTCAATCCAAATAAAGCATCTCCTAGATACACTGCAATTAACTTTGCAAAGTTAATATGAAGATGAAAATTCTGCAAGCAGTCAGACATAAGAAAAGTATAACCTACAAGGGGAAGAATATTAGAATGACTGCATATCTCTCAGCCAAAACTTTACAAACCAGAAGAGGATGGTCATTAAACGTCAATCTCCTAAAAGAAAACAACTTTCAGCCCAGGATCCTGTATCTAAATTGAGTTTCATTTGTGATGGGGAAATCAAATAGTTTAATGACTCACACATGTTGAAGAAATTTTCCATAACTAAACCAGCTCTCCAGAGTATTCTCAGACCCATTCTCCATAATGATCTGCACAATGTTCTACCACTAAAGTAAACTCACCCAGAAAGCCTGAGGACAATGGCTTAACAGACATCTACAGAACATTTCATCTTAACAAAAGTGAATATATATTCTTCTCACCAGCACATAAATCAGTCTCCAAAATAGATCATATCTTAGGACACAACTATAACGTCAGCAAATTTTAAAAAAATAGAAATTATTCCTTATATCTTCTCAGAACATGGAATAAAAGTTGAACTCAACAACTATAGGAATCCTCATACTCAAATTATGCCCTGTAAACTAAACAACCTTATGCTGAATGATAGTTTGGTCAAAGATGAGGTTAAGAAGGAAATCACCAAAGTTTTAGAACAAAATGATAATGAAGACACAAATTATCAAAACCTGTCAGATTGGGCAGCACCTATGGCTCAGTGAGTAGGATGCCAGCCCCATATACCGAGGGTGGTGGGTTCAAACCCAGCCCCAGCCAAACTTCAACCAAAAAATAGCTGGGTGTTGTGGTGGGCACCTGTAGTTCCAGCTACTTGGAAGGCTGAGGCAATATAATTGCCTAAGCCAAAGAGCTGGAGGGTCTGTGAGCTGTGACACGCCATGACACTCTACCGAAGGCAACAAAGTGAGACTCTGTCTCTAAAACAACAACAAAACAAAACAACAACAAAAACAAAAAAAAAAAAAAGAAAGAAAGAAAGAAAGACAGACAGACAGACAGACCTGTGGGATCCTGCAGTCCTAAGATGGAAATTTATAGCACTTGAAACCTTAATCAAGAAAACAGAAAGAGAAGAAGTTAACTTAATTGGTTATCTCAAGCAACTGGAAAAGGAAGAACATTCCAACCACAAACCCAGCAGAAGAAAAGAAATGACAAAATTAGAGCAGAATTAAATGAAATTGAAAATAAAAGTATCATTTAGAAAATCAATGAAATAAAAAGTTGGTTTTTTGAAAAGATCAACAAAATTGATAAACCTTTGGCTATCCTAAGCAGAAACAGAAAAGTAAAATCTCTAATATCATCAGTCAGTAACAATACAGGAGAAATAACAGCAGACACCTCAGAAATTCAAAAAATTCTCCATGATGACTACAAAAAACTCTATTCTCAGAAATATGAAAATCTGAAGGAAATGGGGCAATATCTAGAAACATGTCAGCTTTGTAGACTCAGCCAGAAAGATTTAGATATTTAGAATATACCTATATCATGCACTGAAATATCATCAAATATACAAAATATCCTAAAAAAGAAAAGCCCAGGACCAGAAGACTTCACATCAGAATTCTGCTAAATCTTTAAAGAGGAAGTGGTACTATATTACATAACCTTTTCCAAGACATACAAAAAGAAGGAATACTCCCCAACATATTCTGTGAAGAAAATATCACCCTGATCCCCAAACCAGGAAAGGACCTAAAAAAGAAAGAAAACTATAGCCCAATATCATTAATGAATATTGATTCAAAAATATTCAATAAGATTCTAGAGAACAGAACTCAACAACACATCAAAAAAATTACACATCATGATCAAGTTGGTTTTATCCCAGGGTTACAAGGTTGGTTCAATATACATAAATCTATAAATAGAATACATAAAATAAATAAAATAAAACACAAAGACTATATGATTCTCTCAATTGATGTAAGAAAAGCTTTTGATTATATCCAGCATCCTTTCATGGCCAGAACACTTAAGAAGATAGGCTTACAGGATATTTCTACAACTGATAGAAATTAGCCATCTACAGCAAACCCATAGCCAATTGAATGGAGTAAAATTGAAAACATTTCCACTCAGATCTGGAACTAGACAAGAATGCCCTTTGTCTCCACTGATATTCAACATACTAATGGAAGTCTTAGCCATCACAATCAGACAAGAGAAGGTAACCCACAGTATCCAATTAGGGTCACAGGATATCAAGCTGTCACTCTTCGCAGATGAAATGATCTTATACATGGAAAACACCAGGGACTCAACTATAAAACACTTAGAAGCAATCAAGAAATACAGCAGAGTCTCAAATACAAAGTAAATACAAATCAGTAAATACAAATATACCAACAATAGTCAAGCTGAAAAAATAGTCAAGGACCCTGTTGCTTTTACAGTAGTGCCAAAGAAGATGAAATATTTGGGAATTTACCTAATAAAGGACATGAAAGATCCTTATAAAGAGAACTATGAAACTCTGAGGAAAGAAATAGCTCAAGATGTTAACCATAGCTGAAGATGTTACCATGCTTGTGGCTGGGAATGATCAACATCATAAAAATGTCTGTACTACCCAAAGCAATCTACAGATTTAATGCAATCCCTATTAAAACACATTGCCATACTTTAAAGAGCTTGAAAAAATGGTAATTCATTTTTTATGGAATCAGAAAAAAAAAAAAAAAATCAGGAGGCATCACATTACCAGACTTCAGGCTATACTATAAATCTATAGTGATCAAAACAGCATGGTACTGGCACAAAAATAGAGAAGTAGATACATAGAGCAGAATAGAGAACCAACAGATGAACTCAGGCACTTATCATTATTTGATCTTTGATAAGCCTATCAAAAGCCTTAATTGGGGGCAAGATTTCCTATTTTACAAATGGTGCTGGGTGAACTGGCTGGCACCCTGTAGAAGACTGAAACTGGACCCCCACTTTTCACCATTAACAAAAATCGTTTCTCACTGGATAAAAGATTTAAACTTAAGGCATGAAACTATAAAAATACCAGAAAAGAGTGTAGGGAAAACAATTGAAGAAATTGGGCTGGGAGAATTTTTTATGAGGAGGACCCCCCCCCCCCCTCCCCGGCAGTAATATATACCAAAAATATATTCCTGGGATCTGATCAAACTAAAAAACTTCTGCACGGTCAAGTGCACAGTAAGTAAAGCAAGCAGAAAGCATTCAGAATGGAAGAAGATATTTGCAGGTTATGTTTCCAACAAGGGTCTGATAACTAGAATCCACAGATAACTCAAATTAATCAACAACAAAATAACAAATAACTCCATTTCCTTGTGGGGAAGAGACTTGAATGGCAGCTTCTGTGAAGAACACAGGCATATGGCCTATAAACACATGAAGACATGCCCCTCATCTTTAATCATCAGAGAAATACAAATGAAAACCACTTTGAGATATCATCTAACTCCAGTAAGATTAGCCCACGTCACAAAAACCTGAACTTCAGATGTTGGCATGGATGTGGACAGGAGTTAACACTTCTACACTGCTGGGGGGAATACAAACCAATACATCCTTTTGGAAAGAGATTTGTAGAGTAGTCAAGGAAATAAAAGTAAACCTGCCATTTGATCCTGCAATTCCTCTGTTAAGTATATACCCAGATGACCAAAAATCATTTTACAACCAAGACATTTGTACCAGAATGTTCATTGCAGCCCAATTCATAATGGCCAAATCATGGAAGCAGCCCAAGTACCCATGGACCCATGAATGGATTAACAAACTGTGGTATATGTATACCATGAAATACTATGCAGCCATAAAAAATGAAAACTGCACATCTTTTATGTTTACCTGGATGGAGCTGGAACATATTCTTGTTAATAACGTATTTCAAGAATGGAGAAAAAAGTATCCAATGTACTCCAGCTATTATGAAACAAATATATACTCACATATACATTCATATGAATGATAAAACAAAACTATTAGTCCCGAAAGAAAGAGAGAAGAGGAGTGAGAGGGGAGGGGAGGAAGGAAGCCAATTGGAGGGAGGGCATTTGGTGTGACCTCATCTATTGTGCATAATGCAATGGTACATCTAAAAGTATTAAAAGTTGAGTATAAATTTCTTACTATAACAAATCAGCAAGTGAGATGATGGTTACGGTAACAAGTTTAATGTAAGTTTTCCACATTGTATATAAATTAGTACATTGTATCCCATAAATGCATTAATGTACACAGCTATGATTTTATTAAAAAATGTTAAAAAAGATAGAGACTTTACATTTTTTATGTTTACCTGGATGGAGCCAGAACACATTCTTCTTAGTAAAGTATCTCAAGAATGGAAGAAAAAGTATCCAAAGTACTCAATACTATTATAAAACCAATATAGTCATCCACACTTTCATACAAGTGATAAAACAGAACTACAGTCCAGAAAGAAGGAGGGAAGGGGAAGGGGAGGGAAACAAGAGGCCAGGAGGAGGAAAGGTATTTGGTGGGACCTCACCTAATGTGCAGAATGCAAGGGTATATTTCAAAACTATGAAGAATAGTGTACAAATTTCTTGTCATAACAACTAGGTAAGTGAGGTGCAGGTTATGTTAACTAGTTTGATGTAAGCATTCCAAATTGTACATAAAATCAGTACTTTGTACCCCATAAATGCATTAATGTACACAGTTAAGATTTAACAAAAAAATAATGAATTTTACATGAGACATAACAATTTAAATGAGTGGGAATAAAATGTGTTTATTGCAATTTAACTGTACATAATTGAAAATGATGCTTTAAAATATGTAACAAGCCAACATTAATTTTGATATTTTAAAGTTTATTTTTTATTTATTTTTTATTGTTTGGGATTCATTGAGGGTACAAAGAATTAGTTTACATCAATTGCAATTGTTAGGTAAAGTCCTTCTTGTAATTGTGTCCCATCCCAAGAGGTGTGCCATACACCATGACCCTCCATCCCCCTGATCAGTATTTCCCCTACCCCACCCTTTGTATTAGATCACCTACTGCCTTTATATTACAATTGAGTACATTGGATTCTTGCTTCTCCATTCTCGTAATGCTTTACTAAGAATGTGTTCTACCTCCATCACAGTTAATACAAAAGACAGAAAGTTTCCATCTTTTCTAATGGTTGAATAGTATTCCCTGGTATACATATACCACAGCTTGTTACTCCATTCTAGGTTGGTGGGCATTTAGGTTGTTTCCATATTTGGGGGATTGTAAATCGTGTTGTGTTTTGCTAAACAGTCTAGTGTATGTGTCCTTATGATAAAAGGATTTTTTTTTTTTTCCTTTCAGGGTAGATGCCTAGTAATGAGACTTCAGGATCAAATAGGATGTATAATTTGAGATTTTTGAGGATTCTCCATACTTCCTTCCAAAAAAGGTTGTATTAGTTTTCAGTCCCATCAACAATATAAAAGTATTCTCTTCTTTCCATATTCACACCAGCATCTGCAGCTCTGAGACTTTGTGATGTGGGCCATTCTCACTGGGGTTAGGTGATATCTCAGGGGGGTTTTGATTTGCATTTCTCTGATAATCAGGGTCAATGAACATTTTTTCAAATGTTTGTTAGCCATTCGTCTGTCTTTGTCAGGGGCAAGTGTCAGCACTCAATCTCCAAAAATGTGAGGATTGTGGTTACTGTAATGGATATTCTGACTAGTATGTCATATACTAGATGATATTTTGGTTTTCCTGGAATCAAGGCAGTTCAGAGCCAGTGCAATTCTAGCAGTCCCAGAAAAGGTTGGTTATTTCCTCATTCCAAAGCACAGTTACCCTTTTAAGAGGTAGTAGGTTGCTTTGGGGGAAGATTGAGATAAAGATTAACGATACAAATTTTTGTTAGTATACTGTTAGTGTCCTTCATTCAAGTAATTTTGGGTCTGTGTACTATCTCAAGTGAGGGCTGTACTATTTATAGGTTGTTTACTCAACCCAGAACTTTTCTGCATATAGAGGTTAATTAAGAATTTGTGAAGGTTCCTATCTCACAGCTAGGAACATTGTGATCACCTAGCCCACACAGTGGGCACTGACTGTTGCTTTGGTTCTGCTGTCCATGTGGTAACCACAATCCTCATGCTTTTGAAGATTGAGTGCTGACACTTGCCTTAGGCCACCCTGGGATTCAAATACTCCTGTCACATTTGGGTTTCCCAATTTAGTGACCACAGTCCCACTGTAAAGTTTGGTCTACTCAATCTTTTTCTTATTCTTGATTTCAGTAAACTAATAATAATTTTGAAAATCAGTAGTTTTGAATCTGAAAAAGAAAACAAACTATTTTTCTTACTCTTAATCTAAATCATTGGTGTTAAACTCCCAGTGAAAATCTCTTCTGTGACCCACTCTAACTTCTGTGAAAAATGTGGGAACTCACAGTCAATATAAAATGAGGTAAAAGCTTCAATGCTCCATATCATTGTCTTCAGACAGTGAGACTAGACTTCCAATATAGAAAGAAAAGAAATACGTATTGGTTCCCCTTTTACTTAATGACAGTGACATGTCTCAATTCTTTCTTTCGGTCTCACTTCCCTTGCCGGTTTTTTTCTCTTCGGATGAGAGGAGGTAAGTTGGAGTAATTAGACACCACTTGCTGCAAGCAATCCTTCTGCAACTTATTCTCTGTAATCATTTCACTAAGAAACTCATACAATTAAGCACAGTACTAGCTTTTTCTTAGACCATCTCATTTTACACAACGTGTGAATCTATTAGTACTACACAAGTAAGGGTAGTTACTCTAACTTGTGCTTTATTCTACCTACCCAACCCTAACCACCTTAAGCAGAAGTAGAGAGACAAAGATGGGACAGAAAAGGGATAGGAAAGAGAATAAAATCTTACTTAGTTTTGGAGACATGGTAAATGAGACAAGTAAAACACAAGGTGAGATTGTGGCAAGAAAATTAAGTGGGAAGATGTATTTCTGACTGTGATTAGAAATCAATTGTATTCTCCCCAGACAAGGAAAAACTCATAGATGAGAAAAGTTTATGTAGTTGTCTTATAAAGCCCTCAGAATATATAGGTAAAAATACCTTTTAAGCGCAGTGTTAATTAGTAGCTATATGCTTATTTGAAATAAAAAATTTTAATGTAATGTTTTTAATCAGAATAACAGAAAAAAAGAAACTCATGCAAATATAATGATCACCCATATTATTTCTATTAAATATTTTCTATTTAAAATGCTCATAATTAATATAATAAGAAATTAGTTTAATATAAGCTTATGTATCTCTAAGTTTTATATAAATTTTAAAATATGCTTTTTGTGCTATGTTAAAAAAAGGAATGGAGTAAAAAGGAAAAAAAAAGAAAACTAAAACAGAAATGGAGTAAAAAGAGGACTAAAAAATGAAATAAAATCTCTCTGGTATCTTGTCAGCTCGGCATCTAGTAATCCCTAAGGGAAACTTGACTTCTGAATTCAACTTAATAGAAAAGCCCCTATGAACCCTGTCATGGGAATAACTATTACAGAGTTTGACACAAGGGAAGACAAGTGGGATCATTGCAGCAGAAAATTCTATAGCAATAAAATAAAATTTTTCTTGACATAAGAAATCTAAGTTTGGTGATTATCAATTAGGCAGCTAGAAAAAAGCTGATTGGACAGTAAACTTGGAGCATGATTCACCCTATATTGGAGAAGATAGAAAACGGTCTTCATTCATGGTGAACAATTTGAAACGTACATAACAGCAATTATTTTTAGACTGCACGAATCCTTTTTTGGTGATAAAATAGATATTAAATATTTAAAAGTCAGGAAATTAAACCCGAATAATGTACTACAAAACAATAAACAATGAAATGAAGGCTTACAATAGTTTTTAGTAAAAGTTAAATGTACAAATAACTATTATAGTTATTGATGGATTACTATAAATATTCTTTTGTTCATATAAGAAAAATCAAATATTGAAAAATTGGCCTGTGATGCTGTCACCAAAATTATTCCTCTATTACTATAGGCAATTAGAAAGGACATTTCTTGCATTAAATCCTATTCTTAAAGTTAAGAATGACAAAGTCCAAGAATTTACCTTACATTCAAGCTAAGAAGTTAGTCTGTCCCTGACAGATGAATGCTATCAGAAGACATGAGATTCTTGGGTCAAAGGAAAAAGGACTTTATTACTCACAGCAATAGCATAAGCTAAAGTGTCAGCAATTTCTTAAATGGCACCAATTGCCTCAGCCCCAACAACCACAGAATAAAACTAAAATTTCCAGGTGACAATTGACCAGACAATAGTCTGCAATACAGGAGGAGGACTCTCAGGGGAGAGAATCTGAAAATTCTACTAAGAACATTTTAACCCATTGCTTGAAAGGAAACATTCTTCCCTTATTTTTTGTATTAGTTCAATTTTATTTTATTTTATTTATTTATTTTTTTTAGAAATAATGTTTTTTCTTTTCTTTTTTTATTATTAAATCATAGCTGCGTACATTGATATGATCATGGGGCATCATACACTAGCTTCATAGACCATTTGACACATTTTCATCCCAATAGTAGCCTTGATACTACACCACAGAAAAAAATGTTGGCCTGCCCCTGGTCACAAAATGCGCACAAATGGGAGAGACTTACAGAGAACTGTTCACCAACAACACTTGCCTGTCAATTAGTGTACTTCTTGTGATAAATAAATATTAAAAATAACTTTATCTTATATAAGTACCTTAAAAAATTATTATTTCTTTACCTTTTTTTTTTTTTTGAGACAGAGTTATTCTGGGTAGAGTGCTGTGGTGTCACAGCTCACAGCAACCTCAAACTTACATGATCCGCCTCTGTCAGCCTCTGGCTAGCTGGGAGTATAGGTGTCCACCACAATGCCTGCCTCGTTTTTCTATTTGTAGTAGAGACAGGGTCTCACTCTTGGTCAGGCTGGTCTTGAATTCCTGAGCTCAGATAATCAACCCACCTCTGCCCCCCAGAGCACTAGAATTACAGGCATGAGACACTGAACCAAATCTATTCCTTTATTTTACATTGTGTTACACTAGTGGCTCAACTTGTTTTCATTATTATCCTCCTGCCAAGCCACATTTTAAGAAAGTGTCTTTTTGTTTGTTTTTTTTTTTTTTTTGCTAGCCTCATGAATTTTAATACCTCGATATACTTACATCTGTATATGTCTGTATATATATCTGCATTTTATACATTTTACATAGTGATAAATTTTCATATTTTAAAAATTGTTTTTGTTTCACTGTAGATATCACTGCTGTTGAGAATGAATGTGTTGCACTAATAAAAACTACTGATTATATTGTGCTGAAGTAATGAAAATTTTGATGACATTTTAATGAATTTCTATTCAATTCTGTGTAAATTATAATCTTTGGCCAGTAAATATGTAATGTTTTCCTGAGTAGTGTCTAGGAGATAATAAACATATATTTATTATGTGTTTATATTTATTATGTTGATGTGTGACAACTGTTCAGTTATGGAGGTACTGGCAATTTCTGTATTTTTAAATTATATACCTGTGGTAGGTAGGAGGTAAGGGCTAGGTTCTAATTCAGGAAGGTGGACTCAGATGCCTAAATTATGTAATTGATCTACCAAACATAATCTTATAAAGACATTTTTTCTTATACACTCTAAATCTCAATCTGATAAAGCTGCTGAGAGACATAAAATTTACTTTGTTCAAATACAGTAATTATTGTACAGTATCTAAAAAGGTAAATACAAATCTAGAAAAGTAAGAGTGGAAGATACAGCAAATAGCCGATAGAGAAGCAAGAAGATTTACGAGCTTTAATATCACATTACTTTTCAAATTATTTCACATGTTATGTTTTATTGGTGTTCTTCCTCTCCCTTACAAGGGAAACTTTTTCATACAATTTTCTTTCATTCCCTTTCTGCCATTAATACATCCTTCTAAAAGGAGCTCATTTCTCTTTACAAATTGTAGCATTATTTCTTGACCAGTGTTCACTGGGTGTGTTTTAACCTCAAAAGATTATTAAGACTAATCTGAATGAATGGGGCTATATTTCCTGTTAAAGATTTTCTTAATTTTTCATAGCTTTTAAGCTAAATTCAATGCTTTATAGTTTATGGGCATGTTCAATAGTCTCTTATTTAGAAAGATTGGCACATTACAACAGTGAACACAGCCAATGTGAACAGTTAGAACTTAACCGTCTCATTTTCTATCTATAGACTAAAATAATAGAAACCTACATTACTAAGGCATTTTAATGTGGGGGAAAAGCCGATGGACGTTTTCCTCCCCCACTTCAGGTGTTTCTCACACATCTCTAAGAATGAATGATTACCCTTTTCCCTAGATTGATTATGGTATACGTTATTTCTTTTCTTTTAAGAAATGAGAGAAGAGGCATAAAAGAAAACAGTACAAACAAAGAATCAGCATAGGCAATGATGAAAAAGCCACGGAGAAAAATCTGACAGGAACTACTGTTAAAAAGTGTCTGAGCTGTCAGGGCTGACAGCGCTGAGAATCCCCACAGAGCACTGTATCCTCAGGAATGTCTAATAAAGGTGATGGGGTTGGGTGTGTGAAGATTGCTGGGCTTTTCCCTCATGGCAGTAAGTTTTGTTGATACACCTTTTGAAAAATGTACATTAATTTTTACTTTACTTAAGTTGCAAAAGATGTTATACATATAAAACAAAGTGTACAAAGCATATGTACAGGGAAGTATACAAATAAAATAAATGCTAATAGACTCAGCACCCAGCTAGAAATAGATTGCTATCAATATTTTTGAAGTCCTTATGTTTGTCAGACCCTTGTCAAGCAATACATAAGAAAGATTGCTCTAGAAAAAGAGTCATAGCATTTGCCCATCTAATTCCATTAGTTGTTTAAAATCTAATATCATAGGTTAAGAAATAAACTAATGTAAAGAAAAGTTTGAAATGTATATCAAACCCTTTGATGAATGGAAAGTAATAATTCTACAAACCACGAGAGGAGGCTATAAGACAACACAATGTTACTATGTTATTAGACTATATATATTATTTATTTATTTATTTATTTTTAATAAGAGGAAGGGCTTTATTCACCAGCTGGGAGCTTATGGCACAGAATTCCAAATGGCCATGATCCCGGACTGCCTTAGTCTTTCCCTTTTATTGGCAGTCAGAAAGTTCCACCCCACAGCTACCCTTCTCATTGTCCAGTTTGAATCAAGTGGGAGATGCTATTCCCGTCCCTACAGAACTACAGGATTTCACAGAACTTGGAAATTTACAAATTCCCAAGAGCTGAGTCACCATGGAGAGGACCCT
>CAUYPK010040129.1:0-37939 GCA_963574355.1 Loris lydekkerianus | reverse complement strand
AAAGCTTTGTCTTCAATGTCAGAAATCCTTTCTTCTGCTTGCTCCATTCTGTTACTGAGGGATTCTACTGTGTTTCTCAGATCTTTGAGGGATGCAACTTCTTCTCTCAATGTTTCAAAATCTTTGGTCACTGGTCTTTGGATCCGTGGAATTCTTGAGATAACTTTTGGAATTCTAATTCGATCTTATTTGCTATCCAGATCCTGAATTCAATTTCTGACATCTCCGCTGTTTGTTTGTGCATGGGGTCTTGTGCTGTTTCTGCCCCATTGATACTTGGGGGAGTTGATCTACTCTGATTGTTCATATTGCCAGAGTTTTTTTGTTGATTTCGCCTCATGATTGTTTTTCACGGTAGCCTCTGGCCATCGTCAGAGTTGGGGAGGTGTCTCTCCAAGATTAGACCCCAGCGGGATCACTCTATTGTTGCTGGATCTTTGTAGGGAGTGACCTTGTGTAGTTCCTCTGGGGCTACTCTAGCTAGGGAGTTTCGGTTGTGGAAGCAGGTCCAGTGTGTGACACACCCGGATCCAGCAACAGGGCTGGAGGTAATGCGCACGGTTCTGGGAGTGCCTGGTGCCCATTGACTTTGGCACAGAGAGCCCAAGGCTCCAGCAGTCTCTGGCCAGGAGAAGGGCTCTGCGCAGAGGCAGGGAGGGTTCCAGAGGGCACGCAGCTACCAGAGTCCCTGGCCAGATGAATGGGCTAGTGTGGAGGCTGGGAGGACACAGGAGGGAGGACGCAGGGTTGCGTGGCTCCTGTAGTTCCTGGTCAGGGACTGGGGAGGCCCGGTGGGTGTGGGTCACGGGTCGGGGGTCGCTGCACAGCTCATATGGAGGTCTGGGCGGCGCCAAGCCCCGGAGTTTGAAGTTGCTATGAGCTGTGACGTCACAGCACTCTACCCAGGGCAACAGTCCAAGGCGCCAGTGTGCCAAAACCGCCTCACTCTGCCCCTAAGGATTAAGGCTCTAAGGCAGTTCAGACCCCACCTTAAGGCTACTCAGTCACTAGGTGACTTTGTCCCGCCCCATCCTTGCTCTGGGACCCTGAGGGCGGAACTTGCCAGGGCAGTTTTTTCACAATGGCTTCCTGCGCCCTGGTCAGTGGCTCAGTGTGGGGCCCCAGACAATGACCAAGGTTCTCCACACTCCTGCTCAAACTCTCCCCAAGGTAGCTCAACTGAGTGCCAAGTCCAAGAACACCAAAACAGTTCACAGGTAAGGCCTTTCTGGTTTGCAGTCTCACTGCTGCTTGTACTCACAGTTGCTGGTGTGATTAGGTCGATCGAACACACGCAACCACTTGCCAGTTTTCCACTGTTTTTGTCCTCCTCCTGGGTTCCAGAAGTCCCTTGTTGGCTCCGTGCATCCTCAAAAGGATGATCATAGGCAGATCCCACCGGCCCGAGATGCCTGGAGTCTTGTCTCCCCAGACTCGCTGTGCCCAGTTGCAGGGAAGCTGTTACTCGGCCGCCATCTTTAATCTCTCCTGAGACTCTTATCTGGAGTCCCAGCTAATGAGGATGCTGATGTGGGAGGATTGCTTGAGCCCAGTAGTTGGAGGCTGTCGATATGGACATTTCTATAACATGCCCACCTATTTTCTTTCAATTCCTGTGGGAAGTGGAGTGTTTGAGTATATATCCCTTCTCCACATATTGGCTTGAGCTGCTGAGTTCCTTAGCCCTCTTCCACAGTGGTCAAGTTTAGGTTGGGGAGTATTTGTGGATTACATACTGAAGGCACTAAAAAAAAAGCCTGTATACATTTTAAGGATGTTACCTATGTATTACTTTTCAAAGTTGAATTGAGTTACAGTAGCAATGTGTAGTATGATGTTTACTCAAAAGATGGCTTTGATCAAATAAATGCTATCGTCACCATGTGACATCCAGGACAATCAAAATGGCAGAAGCACAGTTGTCATTTGAGGAGTGCAAGACCATTTTGAAGTGGTACTTGAAATTCAAGAATGTTGAGGAAGTAAGCAATGGTGGTGTGAGTATGCAACAGAACCTCCAACATGCCTAACAATTACGTGCAAGTTTGAGAGGCACGGTCCTGTGTCTGGTGTGCACAGGGAAGATCCAGGAGGCCTCCCAGAGCACCAAGTCCTGCTACCTCTATGGTGGTGGTGGAACATTCGCCAGAGTCTGCCAAGCAGTGTGCACAAGACAGGAGTCAGTAGAACAAGCATACGACACAATTGTTAAGCAACAAAATGGAAAGTTTCATCCCAAGATTATTATGTGAGAGCTTACCTTAATGAGAATTTGCCAGGACATTGGATAGGACTAGAGGTGTGGTTGGAGTTTCCTCACTTTCTCCTGATTTAACACTCCTTGACTTCTGCTTGTGGGGGACCTTAAAGGACGTGGTGTACTATAGAAAACCAGGTACACTGGCGGTACCTTGGGAAGAAATTGAAATGGCAGGTGCGATGATATAGGTGGACACTTTGGTCAGCGTTGCTCATGCAGTAGTTCATTACAATCAGAAGTGTCTGGGCCGGTGCAGTGACTCATGCCTATAATCCCAGCACTTGGGAGGCCCAGGAGGGTGGATTGCCTGAGCTCACAGGTTGGAGACCAGCCTGAGCAAGAGCAAGACCTTGTCTTCAAAAATAGTTGGGTGTTGTGGCAGGAGCTTGTAGTCTCAGCTTCTTGGGAGACTGGTGCTGACCCCTAGTGTGACTGGTTGGCTGGTGCTGAGCCCTAGTGTGAGGGAGGTGTTGAGGGAAATGCTAGGTGATGGAGCAGTTCATCAAGGTGACCCATGAGCTCCTTCCACTGGAGTTAAGTGGTCAAGTGGAAGCAGATCCCCGGGTGCCAGAGAAGGACCCTGGGGTGGGGAACATAGGGTTAGCAATTCCAAAGGCTCATTTTCCTGCTAAACAACAAACTGAAATGTCTTGGTGAGAGGTGCACATGTACCACTTGATAACATTTCTTCCGGGAAAGTAGTAGTGATGTAACACGTGTTCCGTATGTGGTGGGAGCATCACAAGTGTTCTTAGTGGATGCCAGTTTCTCCAGACCCCTTGTTTTTGCCCAGTCCAGGCCTGGGGATTAATATGTTTCTTTTACACTCCCTGCTTTAGGTTGCTTTGCGTGTGGGATGGAAAATGGGTTCCGAGTCTATAACACCGATCCACTAAAAGAAAAAGAAAAACAAGGTAAGGAGGAACTGACAGTTCCCAGTTTCTTCCTTTCAAATCCCCCAAAAGCCTAAATTTTATCTTGCAGAGCTGTTTTGAGGAGCAGACAGGTTTGTGGCCCTCCATAAACTTGGATGGAATTGCCTTGTCCTTGAGTTTCTGTGGGTGCCTGGCTTGTAGAGTGCTGGGGCACAGGTGTGTCAGCAGGTTCATCAGCCCAACTCGGATTTCTCCAGTGAACTGGCAGCCAGGGTGACTTGCTTGGGTCTTTCTTCCAGGTCTTCAGTCTGTGATTAATAGAACAAAGTATTTAATTCAGGCCATTTTTACTTTTTTTCCATAGTGAATGTAAAACTGTGGAGAGGTCAGGTGATAGCTTTAGTTATAGCGTATAAGCCAAGATAGTTAGGAAAGTCTTGGTAGATGACCAACACTTAGAAAATATTATTTGTAGGCTCAAAATTATAGTTTCTTCTGTTTCTGTATTGCAGTGTCTTAACGTGTTTTCATGAAATACAAATTTTCAAAAGCTGGAATCAGGAATTCTATTGGTAAATAAAATAATGTTGGTCCTTTTCCTATTTGCCAGGAAAAAGGTTAAATTTGTGTGTGGAATTTTTTTTTTTTTTTTGAGACAGAGTCTCAAGCTGTCGCCCTGGGTACAGTGCTGTGCATCATAGCTCACAGCAACCTCCTACTTGGGCTCAAGCGATCCTCTTGCTTCAGTTTTTCTATTTTTTAGTAGACACGGGGGTCTCACTCTTGCTCAGGCTGGTCTCAAACCTGTGAGCTCAAGCAATCCACCCACCTGGGCCTCCCAGAGTGCTAGGCTTACAGGTGTGAGCCACAGTATCTGGCTATGGTTTTCATTTTTATTCAGTGCACATGTTAAATTTCTGATGCTAGAACTGTTCCTCATCTGAAAGAGGACTGTACTGCTGCAGCATCACGGCATCCTGTTGCTCCATGGAGCAGGCCCTTGTTTTAGTAATTACTAGTGTGCATCGGGGATTTTCAGGAGCTTTTTTGGTTTTGGGTAGCAAAAACTCTTTTTCAAGTGAAATTTTATGTATGACCCTGGGATGTAAATCAGTAAGTAATGCTTTTTATCTGGGAGTTTATTTTGTAAGCTGAGGTCCATAACCTTAATGTATAATAGGAAGTAGCAGCATAGCTGAGTGGCTGAGAGCTCAGACTGAACCCACGTTACATACCTTTCATCCTGGCTCTGCCCCTTACAGGTTGCTATGTGAACTTGGGCAAGTTTCTTAATTTCTCTGGTCTTCAGTTTCTTTGTGTGTAAAACAAAAATGCTATTATTGTCTGCCTCATGAGATTGTCATAAAGAGGAATGAATGGGAAGGTGTGAAGCATGTGGACTAGCGCCTGGCGCAGGCCTGGTGCTGTGCTGTGCACTGTCCAGGGCCATTGCTGCAGGCTGGGTGCTCTGCATGCACCGTGCTGGGCTACCACTGCAGTGCTGTCACAGAGGGAATCTGTGGGGTCCTGAGCGTTACAGGTGAGGTAGTCATCTCCTGCCAGTCTTGCAGGCATCTGATTTATAGTTACACTATTCTGTTTTGGTTGAATAGTGATTTTAGACAATCTGTTTTGTGCCTATCATTTCAAAACAGCTTGACTTGCAAATTTCAGAATGTTTTTTAAAAATGACCAAGAAGATTAAAGAGGAGTTCTAGTTATTGGTGTCAAAGTTAAAGCATTAGCAGCATTTTAACAACTGCTTCCTAATTAATGAAATGTTTACAATAAATTCAGAATTTCTTAAATAAAGATCAGTTAGACAAGAAGCACCTGAAACTTGTAAGTTTCTGAAAAGTATCTCATTGTCACAGTGCAGTGCATCACGTACATCTTTGTTCCTTTTTTATTTTAGCAGTTTGCTTTTCTAAATGGTGAGCAATGTGCCTGCACTGTAGCTATCTGTCCTAGATCTGGGCTCCGGGTCTTGTTGTCTTTGGTGTGCCTGTTACCTTCAGTGAGGATGCTGTGTGATGGGGCTGTGAGCAGAGTGCCTCTTCCAGGCATGCCCACTCCCATGATCCACAAGTGTGGATCCCTGGTCTTGCAGTTGGGGCAGTGCTGTCCCACTTGCTCCAAGACATAGGTTCTGTGTTTGCTGCACCCAGAGAGGGCCCAGCCTTCAGAGCACCACTGCTGGACTCTAGGAAGGGCCTCTGGGCCTCAGGGCTGCCTGGAGTTGGTAGCAGAGCCTGTCGAAGTCCTCATGGTGATGTTATCACAGTAAAGAACTCAGGTTCAGATGCATCATACACATCTGAGAGTATATTACAAAAAAATTCAGTCATATTTATTTTTTATTTTTTTTGAGACAGAGTCTCACTTTGTCACCCTCAGTAAAGTGCTGTGGCATCACAGCTCACAGCAGCCTCAAACTCTTGGGCTTCTCTTGTCTCAGCCTCCTGAGTAGCTGGGACTACCGGCTCATGCCACAACACCTGGCTATTTTTTAGAGATGGGGTCTCGTTCTTGCTCAGGCTAATCTCGAACTCCTGAGCTTAGGCAATCCACCTGCCTCAGCCTCCCAGAGTGCTGGGATTATAGGCGTGAGCCACCACACCTGGCCTTACAATCATAATTTGAACAAATAAAAATGCTTCCAGATGATACAGTTGGATGAAGTTTTAAATCTGGCAGTTGTAGGAATATATGACAGTGTGTAAAAAGTGGACTTTGCTTCACTTACAAACACTAATGTCCCAAAGTTGAACAGAACTCATATAACTCAGGGCCTGGCCCAGGGAGCTTCAGTCTGCAGAGTGTGCAGAGGTGCTCACCGGTCTTCTGCCGTGTAGTTAGGACTTATGTGGTGACATTGACAGTCACGTATGGGGATGTGGGGGACTCAGAGGCCTAGAGTGACTGGCGTGGGGCTGGGTCAAGCAGCTCGTGAAGGCTATGCACCTGTGACTGTGTGGGTGTCAGGTATCAGATGCTGCGCTAGGGGCTGGGAATGCAATGGTGACGAACCGGTAGGTAGGGGGGGCCTTGGTGAGACACAGGGAGCACCTGTCAGCGCATGGCTCAACCCTGTCCTCATGTGTCACAGCATCCACCCCCCACGCACAGCAGGCTCGTGGGCTGTGGGCTTTGTGTTCTGTGTGGTGGCCCAGCAAGCTGGGTGCAGGCACTGGATACTCAAGAGGGCTGTGAGGTGCAGGGCAGTGGGTGACTACTGCAGGTAGGAGTGGTATGGAGCCTTGGTGAGGAAATGGAGAGGGAAAACATTGTAATCTGAAAGTAGTTTAAATTGGTAGAGCTTTTTGTGGAGTAATTTGGCAAGATGTGTTCATGTTAGGTAAATAGGCTGTTTGGTCCACTAATTATACTTAAAAGATGGCATCTGAAGGAATAACTTACTAGATGCATATATATTATTACCTGTGGCTGAGCACAGTGGCTCATGCCTGTAATCCCAATACTTTGGGAGGCTTGGGAGAATGAGGCAGGAGGATTTCTTGAGTCTGGGAGTTTGAGGTTATAGTGACCTACGATTACGCAGCTGCACTCCTGTCTAGGCAACAAAGCAAGACCCTGTCTTTTTAAAAATGGGAGATAATGACTTGCAGCACTGTTTCTGGTAGTGAAGAATAGGGGAAAAACCTGAAAGACCATCATTAGGTCTGGATTAACTTGGTTAAGGTGCATCTTTAAAATGGTGAGCTTCTGTAGTAAAATAGCAAGATCAATCTGTGAATCCTGGCGTGAAGAGATAGCCATGGGGTGGAGAACTCAGAGACTGGGACAGATAGTGCTTTTTCATTCAAGTGGGAACAAAGTAATTGAGCACAAAGTTTAGTTTTAAAATTTTTTCTGGTGAAATAACTTGGGCCAGGGCCCAGGTGAAAACCAGAAAGCCTGCTGGACAAATTCTAAAAAATCTGTAAAGCTACCAAGTCTGACAGTTAAGTTTGTGAACTTGCCACCGTGCACTTAGTTTGGCAGCACCGTACAGACAGCTGGGTGAGGTGGTTTTTTGTTTTTTTTTTTTTTTAATGAGACAGAGTTTCATGAGGTGCCTGTGGCTCAAAGGAGTAGGGCGCTGGCCCCATATGCTGGAGATGGTGGGTTCAAGCCCAGCCCCAGCCAAAAACTGCAAAAAAAAAAAAAAGAGAGAGAGAGAGAGAGTTTCACTTTATCACCCTCCGTAGAGTGCTGTGGTGTCACAGCTCACAGCAACCTTCTGCTCTTGGGCTTAGGCGATTCTCTTGCCTCAGCCTCCCAAGTAGCTGGGACCACAGGTGCCTGCCACAACACCCGGCTATTTTCTGTTGCAGTTTGGCTGGGGCTGGGTTTGAACCTGCCACCCTTGGTCTATGGGGCCGGTGCCCTACTCACTGAGCCACAGGTGCCCCCCGCCAGGTGAGTTTTTATAACCTTGGCATATGAATGTCTCATCTCTGTGTTTGTGTCATTGTGTGGTGGTATCTTGTCGGGTGGCATTCATTATTGTTGTTTCATGGAGTTTTTTGTTGTCATTTCGTGTTTTTGTGTGCCATTGTGAGAATATCAAGAGTTTGAATTAGAACAAAGAGCAAAAATTAAATTTCTTTTTTTTTGAGACAGAGTCTCAAGCTGTCGCCCTTGGTAGAGTACTGTGGCGTCATAGCTCACAGCAACCTCCAACTCTTGTGCTCAAATGATCCTCTTGCCTCAGTTTTTTTCTATTTTTAGTAGAGTTGGGGTCTTGCTTTTTTGCTTAGGCTGGTCTTGAACCTGTGAGCTCAAGCAGTCCACCTACCTCGGCCTCCCAGATTGCTACGATTACAGATGTGAGCCACCGCACCAGGGCCAAACATTAAATTTCTTGTTAAACTTGGCACGAGTGGAAGTGAAATCAGGGACATGTTAGTCTAAGTTTATAGAAATAACGCCATGAGGAAAACAGATGGACAAATGGATTAAATGTTTTCCTGAGGGGAGAGAAAGTATCACTGATGAAGAGAGGTCAGGGTAGCCAGTAACAGCAGAACTGATGATAACATTGCAAAAATTTATCAAATTGTGTGTCAAAATCAGCTGACTGTAAGAAGCATAGCACACCAACTAAACAATGATGGAGAAACAGGAAAACCTTAACTGGAAATATGTGCATGAGAAAGGTGTGTGCAAAAATGGTCTCAAAGGAGCTCACCCATGAACAAAAGCCAAGGAGAGTCGAAGTTTGCCAAGATCTTTTGGAGAGGGAAGATGATGTTCTGGCCAAGTTATCACTGGTGATGAAACATGGGTGCACCAATGTGGCCCTGAGACAATTGCCGGAGTGCACAATGAAGTCAGCCTCAGCCAGTTCACGGCAAAAAAGTTCCCTGAATCCAAATCAAGAGACAAAACAATGTTGCTGACCTTTTTTTGATATCAGAGGGATTGTTCATTATGAATTTGTACCAACTAGATAAAACAGTTAACCAAGTTTACTATTTGAAAAGGGTGGGCGGGGCCCAATGGCCCAAGTCTGTAATTCTAGCACTCTGGGAGGCCTAGGCGGGTGGATTTCTTGAGCCCCAAGAGTTTGAGGTTGCTGTGAGCTATGATGCCACGGCACTCTACCCAGGGTGACGAAGTGAAGGAAAAAAAAAAAGACTGCATAAACTTTTCTCCAGCTCCTAGCTCTTGCATCACAACAGTGCACCAGTTCCCAAAGCACTGTCTGTGAGGGACTTTTTAGCCAGTAAACAAATAATTGTATTGGAACACCCTCCCTGCTCACCCTCGTCTGACCCCCAATGCTTTTTTTCTTTACTTGAAGATAAAGGAAATATTGAAAGTAAGTCATTTTGATGACACTCATGACATCAAGGGTAATACTATGACAGCTCTGATGGCCATTCCAAAAAGAGTTCCAAAATTGCTTTGAAGGGTGGATCAAGTGCTGGCGTCAGTGCATAGCTTCTGTGGTGACCATAGTGATACTCAGCAATGAGGTATGTAGCATTTTTTCCTAGGATAAGTTTGCAAACTTAATTGTCAGACCTTGTGTGCCCAGAGTTTGGATGTACATACATGATGTTGTTTATGGTTGCTTTCTTCTCTATGCTTTTCTGTGTTGTTTTATTTTGATACTGATATATAATTTTATAATGAGAATTATCTAAGATACGTATTTCCAAACTACAAAGATAGGAAAGGAGTCAGGGGTTTCAGGACAGAGGGAAAGCCAAAATGGTAGGGAACTGGTAGTTGCATTATTACCCTCAAATGCTGGAATGGTTGAGTTTTACCCATTTGTATAAAGTGATTAGTTTTTCAAGCATCTCTTAGCAGAGTGGAAGTTTACCAATATTCAGGCACCCCATTTTTAGTTTGTCTTTTGAGGTAGGTTCTGTTGGTAGAGTTTAGATCAGGCAATTAGTGGGAGGTATGTGCCACAGGTTCTCATCATTTGATGTTTAATGGGAGGCTGGTTTGTGTCCGACTCAGTCTGTTTCTGCAGTTTCATTCTGCTATTACAGGCCCAGGCCATAGTGAGTTTTAGAGATGTGGATACTGACATCTTTGGGCATATCTTTTTCTTTTTCTTTTTTTTGGCGGAGGAGGTGAGAGACATGTTCTCACCCTGTCACCCTGGATAGAGTGCTGTAGCATTCTCACAGCAACCTCAAACACCTGGGCTGAAGCAATCCTCCTGCCTCAGCCTCCTGAGTAGCTGGGACTACAGGTGCCCACCACACCACCTGGCTAATTTTTCTGTTTTTAGTAGAGACGGGGTCTCTGCTCTTGCTGCCGCTTGTCGCAAACTCCTAAACTCAGGTGATCCACAGTGTGGGATTACAAGGTGTGACCACTGCACCTGGCCCCCAATGTTGTTCTCTGTGTCCTGCTCTGACCTATTACAATCTGTTCTGGTCTTCAAGAGTGTTAAGGTCAAAGACTAAACTTTAACTGGCAGTTAAATTTCCTATTGCGTTGTGAGTGAGTTTATGGAGCCAAAGGTAATGGCCTCAGTTTCTGGGGGGCAGAGAAACTGTGAGCTTTGACAGATCAGAGGCCACACACCCAGCCCAGGGAGCAGTGTTGTGAAGGGTGAGCCATAATAGATTTGGACCCTGCCTGTGTACTATTAATTATAATGCCTGAGGTAGCCTAAGGGGGTTGTTAGATTGTCTGTAAGAAAAGCTGTTTTCATTGTTTATATGCATACATATTAACTATTCATTCCTTTCTGCTAGGGTTGCTGCTAGGCCTTGTATTTTAAATGTCTCACAAAGCAAGCTAAGGAACTTAGAGTTATTTTGTGCAAATGTGACTGGGGAGATCTGCTGTTCTTAGGTTAATGTCCTGATTTCAGAGGTTGGGGCTTCTTGCTCTTTCCTGTGTGCACATTATCCCAGGAGCTCCAGGTCAATACAGATCAGAAAATTGAAAGGGGGCGGGGGCAGCCCTGCTGTGGCATGTGACCTGTACTTGGAATTTCATCAGTGTTCTGTGTGGTCCCACTGAGACCAGACACTGGGGGACTTTTGTCAGGGAGGACTGTTAATCATTTCAGATTTTAGTGGAAGGTGTATTTAAAGTGAAAGAAATTCAGCCTTTGCATGAAGGCCTTTTTTTTTTTTTTGAAAAGTCTTTTATCACCCTCAGTAGAGTGCTGTGGTATCATAGCTCATAGCAACCTCCAACTCTTGGCCTTAAGCAATTCTCTTGCCTCAGCCTCCTGAGTAGCTGGGACTACAGGCGCCTGCCACAACGCCCAGCTATTTTTAGAGATGAGGTCTCACCCTTGCTCAGTCTGGTCTCGAACCTGTGAGCTCAGGGCAATCCACCCACCTTGGCTTTCCAGGCGCATGCCACTGTGTCCAGCCCCAAGAATGCTTTTAGTATGAGTATGCTCTCTCAGAGTTTATGAATTTTGCTACATATTAAAATGTGAATTTAGGTATTGCATACATTTTGCTGAATTGGCGTCTTAGGGTGCTGTGTGCTCAGCATTTATGAAATGTGGCTCATGATAGTGTGCTGAGGTGTCTGTAGTGTGTTGCTAACTTTCTCTCAGCTAGTCACCGTTCTCATTTCTGATACGGTAATTGGATATAATTGCTGATTAAAAATGATCCTGGCACAGGGGTGCACACTTGTAGTCCCAGCCACTCAGGAGACTAAGGCAGGGGTACCGCTGGATCCCAGGAGTTGGGGGCTATAGTGTGTGGACTGTGATCACATCTGAGAACAGCCACTGCACATAGCCTGGGCAACATAGCGAGACTCCATCGCTATAAAAAAGAAAGAAATGCTGCATGTCTTAACTTTGTCTTCTTTTTTCATAGTAAATTATATAATTAACTTTTGAAATTGTCTTTTTGAAATTGTCGTTTCAGAATTTCTAGAAGGAGGAGTTGGTCATGTTGAAATGTTATTTCGCTGCAACTATTTAGCTTTAGTTGGTGGTGGAAAAAAGCCGAAATACCCCCCCAACAAAGGTACGGTAATCATGCATTTAAGAACCTCATATGCCTCATATGTTGTCTTTTTAAAAATGTGTTTATGTCTGTGAGCACATAGGTCTCCCCTGCTGGTCCTGTGAAGTATGAGGGACTAGTCACCGGGGAAGAAGCTTTCAGTAGTGTATGGAGAGGATCACTTGTTCCCATGTCACAGGGCACATGTGCTGGTACACGGGAAACAGAGGGCCTGCCTCCCACTGGGAATCGTGAAAGCAAAGCAGAGGGGGTTTGTTTTTTCCTACTGTGAGCCATTAACTCAGAAATGTTAATTTCATGGCCACACTGAACAAAATACCAGTTTGGCTTGTGGGCTTTGGTTTGGGGGTGTGTGTGGAATGACTGCAATGTGAGAGGTCTGGCCCTTCTAGAGTAAGGGGAGGCATACTTACTGACCACAGCTGTAGGCTTTGTGCCTGCTGAAACTCACTGTTAGTTTAGTGAAGAGGGCTTGAGGAGAAGGAGCCAGGGAAGGAGGGTAAAAACCCAGGGAAGAGAAATTAGAAAGTTAGGTTGGATGGTCAGTGCCTGTGGCTCAGTGGGTAGGTCACTGGCCCCATATACCTAGGGTGGCAGGTTCAAACCCGGCCCTGGCCAAACTGCAACAGAAAATAGCCAGGCATTGTGGCGGGCACCTGTGGTCCCAGCTACTTGGGAGGCTGAGGCAAGAGAATCACCTAAGCCTAGGAGTTGGAGGTTGCTGTGAGTTGTGACGCCATAGCACTCTACAGATAGAGTGACAAGGTGATACTCTTTGTCTCTTAAAAAAAAAAAAAGAAAGATAGTTTGGAGGACAGGCAAGGGTGTGATCAGGAAAAAATGCTATCAGGTGTGTGTTTTAGGAAGGTTGTAGTCAGAAGCCACGCATCAAGTGGAGTGTAGGACTCCAGAGGTTGTAGTAGCAGTGGGATACTGTTAACAGGAAAAGGTGGGGAAAGAGCATCAGGGACTTGGGGGCTAGAGAGTGGCAGGAGGCTCGTGATGTAGGAACCTGTTGGTGGCAGAGTCCAGAGCTGAGGGGGTGAGGGACAAGGAGTGGAGAGTGGACAGGGCTGAGGGTACCTTGAGCTGAGGCTGGGGAGGAGGAGGGTGAGTGTGGATGTGGGCGAGGCTGTGTAGTTGGCAATAGCCCAGGCTGACAAAATCTGTGTGGACAGCAGAGGGCTCTAGGTGACTTGTGAGGGGCTTCTTGGGTCCCAGGCTCACAGTTCTTAGTGGGTATAGGATGCACACTCAAGAGAAGGCTATTCCTGATACATTTGTTTTTTCTTTTGGAATTAGGAGTAGAGAATGAGATTGATGGCAGTAGGAGGTCAGGTTTGGGACTGTGGCCTTGGATAGCTCTGCGAGCTCACAGGGCGAGCTCTAGGGCTTACCTGTGGGCTTCGAGCAGAATGTGTGCCCTAGCATGGCCCAGAGGATCCGCAGCCTGTGGCTCCTGGTCTTGTGAGGAATTTCATCAGTCATTAATGAGGAAGCTTGCGTGTGTACTAGATACTCTCGGGTTATCTGGTTGTCCAAGAAGTAAAAAAAACCCTTAGAAGTTTTATAGCTTGGAAGAAAGCAATTTTTCTTTCTTCTTTTTATTTATTTATTTATTTATTTGTGTTTTTTTGGCCGGGGCTGGGTTTGAGCCCACCACCTCCGGCATGTGGGACCGGCGCCCTACCCCTTTGAGCCACAGGCGCCCTACCCAGAAAGCAATTTTTCAACAGGTGCTTAAGTAAGTATGCTTTTTGTGGCGCCTAAAGGCAGTTTTTCTTAATTAATGAACTTTATTCTCTCTCTTTTTTTTTTTTTTTTTTTTTTTTTGCAGTTTTTGGCCAGGGCTGGGTTTGAACCCACCACCTCCAGTATATGGGGCCAGCGCCCCACTCCTTTGAGCCACGGGCACTGCCCATGAACTTTATTTTCTAGAGTGGTTTTAGGTTCACAGCAAAATTGAGTGGACAGACAGAGCCTGTATCACTCCCTGTCCCTGCACACGCACAGCCTGTGCTCCTATCACGATCCAGTATTGCATTACAACTTTGTTCAAGTCAGTTAAACTGCACTGATGCATCCGTACCCACAACCCGCACGGTCGGTCTGGGTGTGTACTTGGTGGGTGTGCACAGGGGTGCTGTGGCATGTGCCCACCACATTGTCCTATAGAAGAGTTTCTTTGCCCTTAAAATCCTCTTTGCCTGGTGGTGCCTGTAACTCAAGCAGCTAAGGCACCAGAGCTGGCGGGTTCGAATCCAGCCCGGGTCTGCCAAACAATGACAACTACAACCAAAAAATAGCTGGGCATTGTGGCAGGCACCTGTAGTCCCAGCTACTTGGAAGGCTGAGGCCAGAGAATCGCCTAAGCCCAGGAGTTGGAGGTTGCTGTGAGCCATGGAACTCTACCCAGGGTGATAGCTTGAGGCTCTGTCTCAAAAAAAGAAAAAGGAAAAAATCATCTTTGCCTTTCATTCCTCCCGCCATCAACCACTGTCTTTTAACTGTCTCCATCATTTTGCCTTTTCCAGAATGTCGAGGTTGGAATCTACACAGACTCTGCACATGGGCTGGTTTTGATTAGTGTACGCGTTGCATTTAAGGTTCCTTTGCGTTTTTCGTGGCTCGGCAGCTCATTTCTTTTTGGTGCTGAGTAATATTCAGTGTCTGGATGCACCACCCACCTACCAAACGATGTCATGGTTGCTTCCAAGATGCAGCAATCATGAATAAAAGTCCTTGTGCAGGCTTTTTGTGTGGACATGTTTAGATTGAGTTAGATAAATATCCACGAGCACTTGACTGCTGGACTGTGGCAGGAGTAAGTCCTTTTCGTGCTGCATTTGCTGGGATGTACATTGCAAGGACAGCCTCGTCCTGCTCCCATCTTAGCAGGAAAGTTTCACGTTTTTCATCATTAAGTATGATTTTAACTGTAGGTTTTGCGTAGATGTTCTTTATCAAGTTGAGGAATTTCCCCTTTATTCCTACTTTGCTGAGATTTTTTTTTTTTTTTTTTGAGACATAATCTCATTATGTCACCCTCAGTAGAGTGCCGTGGTGTCATAGCCACAGCAACCTCAAACTCTTGGGCTTAAGCAGTTCTCTTGCCTCAGCCTCCCAAGTAGCTGGACTACAGGTGCCTGCCACAACGCCCAGCTATTTTTTGGTGCAATTGTCATAGTTGTTTTAGCTGGCCTGGGCCAGATTCAAACCCACCACCCTCTGTGTATGTGGTCGGCCCTGTAACAGTTGTGCTATGGGCACCAAGCCAGTATTTTTTTTTTTTTTGTGGTAGAGACATACTCCATCGCCCTCAGTAGAGTGCTGTGGGGTGACATAGCTCATAGCAATTTCCAACTCCTGGGTTTAGGCAATTCTTTTGCCTCAGCCTCCTGAGTAGCTGGGACCACAGGCACCCACCACAATGCTCTGGTATATTTTTGTTGCAGTTTGGCCAGGCCTGGGTTTGAACCCACCATCCTTGGTATATGTGGCCAGCGCCCTACCCACTGAACCACAGGTGCTACCTGCTGCGATTTTTTTTTTTAATAGAGACAAAATCTCGCTGAGTTGCCCAGGCTGGTCTCCCAATTCCTGGCCTCATTTCTCCTGCCTTGGCCTACAAAAGTACTGGAAATAACAGTCATGAGCTGCCACACCTGTCTTGATCATAATTGTTAATGTCAGAAACTATAGTAAAAAATAAACACACAAAATACTGACATAGCACATATTTTTTCTTTCTGTGGAAGCTGCATTTTATTTGAAAATCTTATTTTTGGTAGCATATATTTTAACATTGTAAACAAAAATAGAATCTTGTGCCAGAATGTGCTTAAGAATTTCAAAACAGTCACTATGGCTCAAACCTAAAATCTCAACACTTTGGGAGGCTGAGGCAGGAGGATTGCAGGAGCCCAAGAGTTTGAGGCTGCAGTGAGCTTTGATCATGCCACTATGCTCCAGTCTAGGCAACAGAACAAGACCTGGTCTCAAAAAAATAAAATTTTGCAGGCTTGGCGCTTGTAGCACGGTGGTTACAGTGTCAGGCACATACACCGAGGCTGGCAGGTTTGAACCCGGCCTGGGCCAACTGAACAACAGTGACAACTGCAACAATAAGAAAAATAGCCAGGTGTTGTGCTGGGCGCCTGTAGTCCCAGCTACTTTGGATGCTAAGGCGAGGGAATCACTTAAGCCCAAGAGTGTGAGGTTGCTGTGAGCTGTGATGCTATGGCACTCTACGGAGGGCAACATAGTGAGACCCTGTCTCAGAAAAAAAAAAAAAAAAACATACATAAATAAAATTTTGTAGTAGTAGTGACTCATAGCCCTACGAGGAGGTAGTTTTCTGCCCTTTGCAACTGGGGAAATGATGGTTAGCCCTGGGCTCAGGGCACCACATCTCATCAGTTCCTTTGTAAACGGGAATTAGTGGTGCTGTTTCTGGAGCTTCATCACACTATTCCCAGAAATTTTGGAACGTCAAGTTCACCTCAGTCAAAAGCCATTGCCTTGGGCGGCTCCTGTGGCTCAAAGGAGTAGGGTGCTGGCCCCATATACCAGAGGTGGGGGGTTCAAACCTGGCCCTCAGCCAAAAACTGCAAAAAATAAAAATAAAAAAGCCATTGCCTGGCATCTAAACATCAGGACATTGCTATCTATAGGATTCTGTCTGGTTTGGGGCTCATTTGCATTTATTTTGAAATGCAGGCTTTTTGATGTTAGGTGGAGGAGCCAGAGAAAGTTTAATTTTGAATTAAAAATTCCAAAGTAGAAATGTTTTTTCTGTGGGAGGTTATTGTTTTCTAGTAAAGTAACTGCACTAGCTGAGATGATGCTCCACTTACTCACTGGGGTATTGATGTGTTGAAGAAATTTATTGCACAGATGATGTATTTTAATGGAGTAAGAGCAAAGCCCTCATTTGTATTAGTGAATGATTGTAAATTACATTTAACCTTGAATAGTAAATAAATTTGATGTCATTTAACAGTGTGTTTGGTAGTTTTTGTATGCTAGTATTAAATTAATCTCTTGATTTCAAATTTAGGACACTTAGTTTATTCTGGCAAAACTCACACCTAGGATTACAGGTGTGAGCCACCGTGCCTGGCCCACACCTAAATTTGGCCCCAAACATAGGTTAGTCATGGTGTTACTACCTTTCATCTGTGCCCGTGACCTGAGTATTGTGGAAAACTTATTTTTCCTTAGTTTATGCCCTTCAGAGACAGCTTTTCAGGTGCCCCCTGCTCTTTGAGGGCACAGTGCTGGTGAACGTTCACATCCTCAAAGCTTATCTGTAAATCAGCCCTTAGAGCACACACTTCTTTTTTGAGACAGAGTCTCACTACGTCACCCTTGGTACGGTGCCATGGCGTCATAGCTCACAGCAACCTCTAGCTCTTGAGCTTAGGTGGCGATTCTCTTGCTTCAGCCTCCCAAGTAGCTGGGACTATGGGTGACCGCCACAACGCCCGGCTGTTTTTTTGTTGGCAGTTTTTTAGCTGGCCTGGGCCGGGTTTGAACCTGCCACCCTCGGTGTATGTGGCTGGCGCCCAACCACTGTGCTATGGGCACCAAGCCAGAGTGCAAACTTCTAATCCAATTCATTATGAGAATGCTCTCATTCACCAGACAGAAGGCTCTGAATAAACCAGGAGGGTGGGCAGAGTTAAAATGTTGTGGGACTGTGTCATCTGTCTGATTTCACTTGGAAGCTGAGCCTTTTTTCTTGCTACTTATCTCTAGCACTCTGACACTTAAGCAGCTGTGGTCAGGCTTGGAAACAGGGAGGGTGGGGGGAGGTGTTTGCCTGAAGTCCTGTATTTAGCTGTGTATAATGTGTACTTTTTTGCCCAAATTTTTGAAGGAAAGTTAAGGATGTGCATTATACATGGGTAGTGCCGCTGGGGAAGAGGGGAGCCTACTGGACCTCCTGGGGCCACCATGCTCTCCCACCTGGGCCCACCAGGCACACGGGGTTCTAGTCCAGGAGGATCAGGCGGAGTGGGCTGGAGTGGCCTCTGGCAAGTGCCATGATCAGGGGAGAGGGTAATGGCAGGGTTGTTCAGGCAGGCTGTTTGTGTTTGGGGTGAGGGTTTGTGATCTGGGTGCACAGAGGGGATGGGAGCCCCATGTAGGCCCTAGGGACCTGTCTGGCTGCCCTGGGACTTAGCAGCCTTAGAAATTCCTGCCCTGCAGCCCCCGTGTGGCAAGGACAGCGGCAAGGGGCAACCTTCACAGAGCGGGTGGCTGTGAGAGGGCAGTGTGATCTGTACACTTACCAAGGGAATGTCAGTCTTCTCCAGATTAGTGTCCCCAGCCATTTTCTCAAGGGTCATTTTCTTGAAGTTTTGGGCCAAAAACATGGGTGTGCCTTATATACGGAAGTGTATTTTACACCGCAAAATATGGTAACCAGGCAAGGGGTACAAGAGGAGAGCTGGGGGGCAGCTGTGTGTGTGGCACAGATGTGGGCTGTTGGAAGCCTGATGGGCTTGTGCCTCCTGAGGGGATGGGATGGTGGGAGCAGGTGAGTACCTGTTGTGGGGGGATAGGGGTGGGTGGGTAAGACAGCAGCCTGTATGTCCTGATGGTGCTTCTGTAGCTTTGTTGTGATTGCAGTCTCACATTCTGACATTTCAGTGATGATCTGGGATGACCTGAAAAAGAAGACGGTTATCGAAATTGAATTTTCCACAGAAGTCAAGGCAGTCAAATTGCGGCGAGATAGGTAGGTTTGGTATTGGTGATTTTTTAATAAGTAGAATTTTATTTTCTATAAAGATGGCTGAGATACTTTTATGTTGAAAGAAGAAAATGTTTAGGAAATAACGTATTAAATGTCGATGTCTGTAGTTGAGTATGGCCCCAGGATATAAGGATTATTTCTTTTGTAAGAAAGACAGTGGATTTTATTGGCTTCCAGGGCTCCTGCGCAGGTGCGTGGTAGGTGGATGTTGACGGTGTGGGAATGCCATTGCCCAGTGGTGGCTCTTACCCTTTAGGAGTTTTGTCCCCACCCAGCAGGTCAGCGCTGAGAGCATGAGGTTTTTTTTTTGTTTGTTTTTTGTTTTTTGCATTATTTTGGCCAGGGCTGGGTTTGAACCCAGCGTATGGGGCCAGCACCCTACTCCTTTGAGCCACAGGCACCACCCTGGCCTGAGTTTTGAAACTTGAGTCACCTCACCATCAGCCCCTGCTTTGCCAAATGCTGTATCTGGGTAAATAGTCTTACTATAACAGCATTATGGAATCTGGTATGTTAAAAATAGCAGGGTTTGTCAGCCATTGCCTTAGTGGTGTTTAGGGGAATATGGGATTTTATCTTAGTACGCTGAACTTCATTTGGATTTTAATTTGACACGATTTACATGTTACACTGTAAGGATGTTAATGTGAGTGGGGTTCTGTCACACCTGCATTCTTAGGCAGCTTTGTTGTTTCCAGTCATGTAAATTTTTTTTTTTTTTTTTTTTTTTTGAGATGAAGGATAAAGTATTGCCCTGCCTTCCAGGCTAGAGTGCTTGTGGTATTGTTACAGCTCACTGCTACCTCAAACTCCTGGGCTCTAGTGATTGATCTTCCTGCCTCAGTCACCACACCCAGCTAATTTTTTCTATTTTTGGTATAGAGGGGGGTCTCACTCTTGCTCAGGCTGGTCTCAAACTCCTGAGCTCAAGTGATCCACCCGCTTGAGTCTCCTCGGAGTGCTGGGATCATAGGCATGAGCTACCGTGCTTTTCTTCTTTTTTTTCTTTTTTTTTTTTTGAGACAGAGTCTAACTCTGCCTTCCAGGCTGGATTGCAGTGATGCCATTATATCTCACTGCAACCTTGAACTCCTAGCCTCAGGCAGCCCTCCTGCCTCAGACTCCCAAAGGGCTGGGATTACAGGCCTGGCCCACTGTACCTGGATGATGTCAAAATTTAAAGTCCCTTGATAATGCAAATGCTTGAGCCTTATCAGAGATCTATTTTCAAGCTTTTCTTATCCAGATATCTGTTGTAGTATAAAAAATAACAACTTCAAAATAACAACTGCCCTGTGTATTTCACTTGGTTCATAGATGAAATGTTTGTTGATGTCTCTTTAACCTCAGTGTTATCTCAGGCTGGCCTCTGTCTAGGTGAGAAGGGCTTGCTAGTTGGGCATAGCCGAGTGCAAGTAGGCTATGCCCAACTACCAAGCCCTTCTCACCTGGACAGAGGCCAGCCAACCTGCTTCCAAAGGTCCATCTTGCACAGGGGATAATTCTAGAATGATCCTTTTTTTTTTTTTTCTAGTGTACTAAGATAAAATCTGAAAATTTTTTTAGATTTTTCAGATCTGAGGGTACAATTAGGTTAACAGTGTTTGCATTTGTTAGGTAAAGTCCCTGTTGTAGTTGTGCCCCGAACCCAGGAGGTATGCTGTATACCCTTACATTGTGCCCATAGGGTGGGAGCACCTCAATCCTTTCCTGCTTCCCTGAGAATGACATTTTTGTGTGTGGTATTTCTGATATTTCTAATTCTCAATATGATAAGAACAGAAATCACCAAATGTTTAAATTTTGACTTTTTAGTAAAGGAACTCTGATCATGTTTTTCTTTCCAGAATTGTGGTTGTTTTGGACTCCATGATTAAGGTGTTTACATTCACACATAATCCCCATCAGTTGCACGTCTTTGAAACCTGTTATAACCCTAAAGGTGAGACACTCAGGAAATGCATGAGATTTGTCCACTCGGGGAATCAGGCCTGCCTGGGTGACCCCTCCTCGCACCAGAGTGTTCCTGAGCATACCTGGGGCATGTGCAGGAGGTGCTGGCTTTCACCGGGCCCACACCCTTCCTGGAGTCCCGGCAGCTCAGTATCCTGGATCAGAACTTCTGAAACTGCCTCCTTTCCAGAGTTGATGGAGAGGTGGGCACAAGGTCGAAATCCCTTCCTCTGATCCTCTCTGCACTGGTGAGCCAGGAACCCATAACCACCTTAACTCTGGGGTCGTTCACCACATTGGGAGCCACTGAGTCCTATCTCAAGCACTCCCTTCCCTTGTTTTCTGTATTGGAGGATTGCTTGTGGCTGACTTTTTTTTTTTATTTTTTATTTATTTATTTTTTTGTAGAGACAGAGTCTCACTGTACCGCCCTCGGGTAGAGTGCCATGATGTCACACGGCTCACAGCAACCTCTAACACTTGGGCTTACGCAATTCTCTTGCCTCAGCCTCCCAAGCAGCTGGGAGTACAGGCGCCCACCACAACGCCCGGCTATTTTTTTGTTGCAGTTTGGCCAGGGCTGGGTTTGAACCTGCCACCCTTGGCATATGGGGCTGGCGCCCTACTCACTGAGCCACAGGTGCCACCCGGCTGACTTTGTTATTATAACATCTTCATATCTTCTTTAGATTTTTAGGTTTTTTTCCCCCCAGTTTTGTTGGAATATAGTTATGTAAAACTCACTCATTTTAATAATAATGTAAATTTTATTCATTGTGAACAGTTACATAACCACCATCATAGTCAGGCAGATGTGGTGTCTTTCCCTCAGTATGAGATTCATCCATACTTTTTGTGTGTATTATTATTTTTTTTGAGACAGCCTCACTCTGTCATCCTGGGTAGAGTGCTGTGGCATCAGCCTAGCTCATAGCAACCTCAAACTACTGGGTTCAACCCATCCTCCTGCCTCAGCCTCCCAAGTATCTGGGACTACAGGTGTGAGCCACTGACTTGGCCTGTTTTGGTGGGTTTTATTGCTGAATAATATTCCATAGAATGGATGTATCACAACTGTTTATTTGTTTATCATTTTTTCTGCTGTTATGAATGAAAGGTGCTACGGATGTTCATATGCTGGTCTCTGCGTGGATATATTTTTTTCCATTCCTTTTGGACTGACACCAGGAGCACAATTGCTGGATCATATTATAATTGTACGTTTAACTTTATAAAATACTCCCAGTATATTTCTGGAGTGGCCATTTCCTCTTGTGCTCCCAGCAGTGATTTGAGAGCTCCAGGGCTGTCAGTCTTTCTGATTTCAGCCGTCCTTGGGTATATGTGATGATGCAGCCCTGGCAGTAGTTTCTCTGAGGACTGCTGAGGAGAAGCCTGTTTTCTTCTGCTTGTTTCCAGTCAAGTATCTTTTGGGAAGTGTCTCCAAATGTTTTGCTCATTTTTTAATTGGTTGTTTATCTTATAACTGAGATGTAAGAGTTCTTTATGTATTATAGGTACAGTCTTTTGGCATACTTCTGAAAATATTTTAAGCTGGTAGCATTCTTCACAACATATTTGTTTTATGTTTTCTTCTAGAATTTTAGTAATTTTAGATCTTAATTAAGTCTTTGATACATTTCAAGTTAATTTTTATGATAGTATGAAGGAAAGGCCCAGGTTCTTTTTTGATTTTTTTTTTTCTCTCTTTTTTTTAATTGTTGGGGATTCATTGAGGATACAACCAGGTTCTTTTTTGTCTTATGTTTCTATCTAGCTTATGTATAGTACCTTCTCACCCGTTCTTTGATAAACGTTTGTTGAAGAGACTATTTTTTCTGCATTGACTATACCTTGGTACCTTTTGTTTTGTTCACATAAGTATATTTTTTCAGGGACTCTTTATTCTGTTCATTGATCTCTGTTTCTGTTTTCATGCCAATACCATACTCTTTTGATTTCTGGAGCATTAAAGTAAATCTTGAAATTAGATAATGTAAGTCTTCCAGTATTCTCATTTCACAGAAGTTTTTGGGTTTTTTTGGTCTCTCTAGTACCTTTTTTAAAAGATTAATCTTAGTATTGGCTTATTTATTTATTTGAAAAACTTGCTGACATTTTAATTGTGATTGCATTGAGTCTGCAGATGAATTTTAACAATGTCAACCCTTCTAGCTCATGATCATAGAACAGGTCTCTGTCAGATCTTTGGTTTTCCTTTATTAGATGGTATGGTCCCACTAATAGGTCTTAGACATCTGTTGTTAAATTTATTCCTGTGCGGGCTTGGCGCCCAAAGCTCAGTAATAGAGTGTCGGCTCAAAGGTGGCAGGTTCGAGCCCTGCCTGGGCCTGCTAAGCAACAATGACAACTGCAAACAAAAAGTAGCTGGGTATTGTGGCAGGGGCCGGTAGTCTCAGCTACTCGGGAGGCTGAGGCAAGAGAATCGCTTAAGCCCAAGAGTTTGAGGTTGCTGTGAGCTGTGATGCCATAGCACTCTTCAAAAAAAAAAAAAAAGAAAGAAAGAAAGAAAAATGTATTCCTATGCATTTGGTTTTTATGCTGTCGTTACTGGAGTAGTTTTATAATTTTGCCTTATGGTTAAGGTAGGCCACACCATGAAAGATACCTGTTTAGCAAATGTTTTGATTATGAGGGATCTCTGGGAGGGAGCATTGCTTGGTCTTTTGATATCCCTTATAATAAAAAGTCTTTAAATTGATTTCATGATTCTGATATAAATGAAAATCGATGAATAATTATTATTATTTTTTTCCTGAGGACCTGAGGGCAAAGAGCAGGTTTTGATTGTGGGAAATCAGAGGTTTTGAAGTCAATTGTTATTTCCTGATAGGTTTTCTCTGTCTGTTTAGGCCTCTGTGTCCTGTGTCCCAATAGTAACAATTCCCTGCTGGCCTTCCCTGGGACGCACACAGGCCATGTGCAGCTTGTGGACCTGGCCAGCACAGAGAAGCCTCCTGTAGACATTCCTGCACACGAAGGCATCCTGAGCTGCATCGCTCTCAACCTGCAGGGAACAAGAATTGCGACTGCATCTGAAAAAGTAAGTGTGTTCCCTTCCCTTGGTGGTGGGCTGCATTCTGTGCAGAGAACCATGCCATTCTTTGTATCAGGCCTCAGAGGTGGCAAGCTGGCCCAGTCTGGAGCCCCATGGCCTATGGTCCTAGCTGGTCCTGTCATCTGGGAGGGGGTCTAGGCCAGGTCTTCACAAATCATCTGTGCCAAAGAATCAGTTTTATTTCCAATTCTTTGCAAACAAATACATTATGAAATGTGATAAAAAATACTAAAAAGAAGAAAAAATGAACATACTCCAGTTTCTTATCAAATGTAGTTTTTTAATGAAAACTTGTACTTATTATAGTTCTTATTTAAGACTATAAGCTCAGTGTCAGTTTGTTGTAAATTGTAAACTTAAATAGGGTGAGGCTGTTGGGTCCATTGGAGGATACAGTCCATTAAAGTTAGGTGGGTGGGCTGTAGTCCCCACCTAATGTGACAGAAGGAGAGACTCAGTCCAGACCACTCTGCAGTGCGCCATGGGGGCTGCTAGAGGTCGGTGACGGTCTTGTGGGGGTCATTTCTCAGTAGTGTGGGACAAGGGCCATACAGTCACAAGTCCTGTTCCTCCTAGGACTTGGCTAAGAAGAGGTTATTTTTAGATATTCTTCTTCTTATTATTATTATTATTATTTTGAGACTGAGTCTTACTTTGTTGCCCTCGGTAGAGTGCTGTGGCGTCATAGCTCACAGCAACCTCCAGCTCTTGGGCTTAGGCGATTCTCTTGCGTCAGCCTCCCGAGTAGCTGGGTCTATAGGCACCTGCCACAACACCCGGCTATTTTTTGTTGCAGTTTGGCCAGGGCCGGGTTTGAACCCACCATTCTCGGTACATGGGGCCGGCGCCCCATTCACTGAGGCACAGGCGCTGCCCTAGATATTATTATTTAGAATGTTGTTACATTAACAATAAATAATAATCCTATATAAATTCATGAATGATTCTTTTGTATTTTTAGTATGTTTTTTTCATATCCTTTTTACCTTTAGCTTCTCTATCCTTACTTCCTGCCACCTTTGTAGAAACAGTCCCATTTATGAGTGTGGGTTGTGTGTGTACCTTCCCACCTGCTCTTCTAACTCAATAGGTGGGTGTCTGTGGGTTGTAGCTGACATGGCAGTGTGGGAAGGTGTTTCCCTCCTTGTCCCCTGGAGCCAGCTCCCTGCAGCCTTCCGAGGAGTAGAGCAGCTTAGCTGAGAATGTGAATTTACTGTATTTGTGGATGTGCTCAAATAACTTTCCACAAAAGGTGGAACATCTCACATTTTCCCAGTTGAAAGAATCAGCTAAGGGATCCTCTTCATGTTAGGGGGAGATGTTAAAAACAGAAACCAGAGAGGACTGAGTCCTTCCCTGAGGTTACAGGGACAGTCTGAAGTCTGTCACTTTGTTTTATGCTCAGAGTGCTGCTCAGAGCGTTCAGAGGGTATGTCTCTCTAGGGCAGTGGTTCTCAACCTTCCTAATGCCGCAACGTATTTTCATTGTTAAAAAGGGGTCGCGACCCACAGGTTGAGAACCCCTGCTCTAGGGTGTCAGCCACTGGAACAGAGGCCCTGGGTTGGTCTAGGTTGCCCTGCCAGGAGATTGTCTCCTACACACCCTCTTGACCACTGCCCTGTGCTTGGTTGATAGGGAGCTGCCAGCCCACTGTTGGAGAGTCCAGCAGATAGAGAGGAGAGTTGAGCAGATGGTGGGAGAGTCTTGGGAAGGGTGGTGTGGGCTGTGGGTCACGAATATACATCATGTCGAAAACTAGCTGGAATGCTATAATTCTTTGATAATGAAACACTTCACTGTTTTTCAAAGGGGACCCTTATAAGAATATTTGATACTTCATCAGGGCATTTAATCCAGGAACTGCGAAGAGGATCTCAAGCAGCTAATATTTACTGGTAAGGAGGCAACTAATTGTACCTAGACAAGAGCCATTGCTTTGGGTTGATGGCACAGAAAGGTGCCTGTGGGACTCGAGGGGGTGTCAGATAACACCTCCCAGGAGGTGGGGGAGAGGTGGACTGTCAGGAGCTGGGTTTTGTTTCCTATTTTTGGGAGGGAGAAAGGGTCTTGTTTTTTGCCTCAGCTAGAGTGCAGCAGTGTGATCACAGTAATGTCTCACTCCTGGGCTCAAATGATCCTCCTGCCTCAGCCTCCCAAGTAGCTGGAACTATAGGCGCCCAGCCAGTTTTTCTATTTTTTGTTGAGGCAGGGTCTTGCAATATTGTTCAGGCTGGTCTCAAACTCCTGACCTCAAGCAATCTCCCCACATTGCCCTCTCAAAGTGCTAGCCTTATAGGAATGAGCCACTTGCACCCAGCTTTCAGTTTTTTATTGTGACTAATTTTAATTTTTCATCATGGGAAATATACATAGAAATAGAAAGAATATTATATGAACTGTCCTTAAACATCAGCCTCCTCTGACATCTGTCAGGATGTGTTCTGTTCCGTCTCTCACCAGCATCCCATTTCCCCTTTCTGAAGGATGTGAGAGCAAATGCTAGAGAACTTGCTGGTATGTCTGGGACGGCTCTGGTCTGCTGCAGAGGGAGAGGCTGCACTGCTTTCTCAACAGTGGTCGTGGCCGTGGCCCAAGCCAAAACCCTGGTACTGCTGTCTTTGCACCTGTCTTTGTAGGTGTTGAGCAGCATTTGGGTCTGTGGGGTGACATTTAGGAGCTCCCTTGGTGGGTTCTGGGCCATGAGGTGTGCTGCAGGCTGTCTGCTCCTAGGAGTGAGGCCGTACATTGCCGGTTCTGCCTTAGCCCAGGGGACCCCTCCAGGGGTCAGGGAGCATGGGATTCTCTTTCTCCCTCGCTGGAGTCTCTGGAGTGTGTGAGGGAGCATGCAGGAGCCCTCACCTGTCCTGGGCCCTCAGGAGAGTTGCTGCTGCACTGGACACACTGGATCATCTCTGTAGTGTGTCAGTCTGATCCTCTGGCTCTGTGGTGATGGCTGTTGGGTTGTGCAGGAAAGGGTGGGGTTTTCTGTTTAGTGAAGTCCGGCTCCTTCACCCAGGGTGGAGTGCAGTGGTGCAGTCACAGCTCAAAGTCCTGGTCTCAGGTGAGCCTCTTGTCCCAGCCTCCCAAGGAGCTGGGACCACACCTGCCACCACACCTGGCTTGGAAGTCATGGATTTTAGATTTGGTGCCTTGAAGTCTCTAGGCTGAAGTGCACTGTGCAGATCAGGTCTCTGGACGCCAGTGTCTTGGTCTTGTCTTTCTGATCTTGGTCTGGCTTGTCTGCAGCATTAACTTCAATCAGGATGCTTCCCTCATCTGTGTCTCCAGTGATCACGGCACAGTGCATATTTTTGCAGCTGAAGATCCAAAAAGGAATAAACAGTCTAGGTAGGTCTTAGGAGGTCTGGTGGTGGGGAAAGTGCCAAATGATAAGGATTAACCATTGCCTTGGTGTGGATAGACTTAAATTAAGTCGGGAGAGACTTTTTCAGCTAACATTAATTAGATTTTTGTTGGGGTTTGAAAATCCCTGCAGAATGTTTGCTCTCAAGCAGTGGATCGTTACTTCTCCATCACCGAAGGCAGGGCCACTACCCAAAGGAGCCAGAGCTCACTGTTCAGCCCAGAGCTCTCTGTTGTTCACTGTTTTCAGAAGATTAATTTGATGGCCCCAGAAACCTTCACCCCTTTTAATGTTGACAAGGTCTATTTTTATTATAGAACCATTCTAAGGACTCAGTGTTTGTGGGTGAGAAATAAAAGGTTAAAAGCAACAATAGAATTCTTGTAAGAAGTCATTCAGGCTTAAAAGTATGTTAAAGAAAATATTTTAAATTTTAAAAAGTAGCATTCTGGGTTTAAGCAGATGGCTTTCTGTGTATTTAAACTTTGTTTTGTAAATACAGCCACTTTCTCCATTGTTCTTACAGCTTGGCGTCAGCCAGTTTCCTTCCAAAATACTTCAGTTCCAAATGGAGTTTTTCCAAGTTTCAGGTTCCCTCAGGCTCTCCATGCATTTGTGCCTTTGGAACAGAGCCCAACGCTGTCATTGGTGAGTTGTCCTTCCTGTGGAGAATGACCCTTTAGCCCCTCACCTGGGCTTTGCGGTCCATGCACCAAGCCTGGGTCCAGTATCCACATAGCTTCCTGCCCTCCTCCTGTGTGCATTTCCCAGGCCACACTCTTCAGGGTTTCCCTGGGAAATCATGGAGACAGATCTTTTGTTTTTTGTGCAGATAACCAAAGAATGTTTTTTCCCTCTGGCCAACTCCGGTTGAGCAGGTAAATGTGCTCCCTGGAAAGCATGTGATTAGGAAGGGAGGGCAAGGTGACTCACAAAGGAGTTCTTCAGCTCCCAGAGGCTGTTTGCAGTTCAGTGAGAATGGTTAGCTTTTTTTTTTTTTTTTTTTTGAGATAAAAGCCTCAAGCTGTTGCCCTGGAAAGTGCTGTGGCATCACAGCTCACAGCAACCTCAAACTCTTGGGCTTAAGTGATTCTCTTGCCTCCACCTCCCAAGTAGCTGGGACTACGGGCACCCACCACAATGCCCAACTGTTGTTGTTTTTTTTTTTTTTTGTTGTAGTTGTCATTGTTGTTTGGGTCCAGGTTGGATTTGAACCTTCCAGCTCTGGTGTATGTGGCTGGTGCCCTAGCCACTTGAGCTATAGGTGCCGAGCTGAGAATGGTTAGCTTTTAACTTAGAAGGAAGAAACATGTGAGTAAAGTGGTCTCCTCTGTCCCAGCAATCTGCGCAGATGGCAGCTACTACAAGTTCCTCTTCAACCCCAAGGGGGAATGCATCCGGGACGTCTATGCCCAGTTCCTGGAGATGACCGATGACAAGCTGTGACTCCACCTGTGAGCTCAATGCCAGCACTGGCTGTCCCCCTGCAGACTCTGGGGGCTTGTGCCCGGGCCTGGTGGGCCCCAGGCTGGAGGGACTCCCAGGGACCTTGGTCTCAAAGCCATATGTGGTTGTCTGCTTTCCTTAGAAAGACTTTCCATTTCCAGTATTACAGAGAGAATTATCATCAAGGCACCACAGATGCTCAGTGTTCATGCCGACTGCCAGGTGTCTCTCATTTGCTCACCCGAGGCATTCCAAGGCTGGCCGCACCTGTATGGTGACAGGGGCTCCCTGCAGACCTGGGGGCTGGGCGGAGAGGATGGACTCCTTGAGGTTTGTTTTTGTAACAGATTCCGTCATTTTTACTGCATCTACAGTGGGAAAATGAGCAAGTATATAAATGTAGTTCGTACGTTCTAAGCAGATTTAAATAGAACACCAGCAGCTTGCCTTAGAAAAGGAGAGAGGACTTCCTTTTCCCATCTGAACGTGGGAAGAAACGAGAGTCCTGCTGAGGGGCCCTGGTGTTGAAGTCTCCCCTGCTCAGCCCAGGCCACGCTCCTCTCTGCTTGTGGCAGACACCAGGTGCACCCAGGAAGTAGAGCAGCCATCCTTGGGTTTGGGCAGTGACAGGGCATGGCTGGGTCTCCTGGATAAATTCTGGGTTAAAACTGAGTTTCCCTGTTATGTGTGGGGAACAAAGTAGTAAAATTTAGTCGAAGAAAGCGACAACTTAGTGGGACATTTCCACAGAGCAGTACCGCAGAGCATCCTCTGGCAGCTCCTGTCAGCGCGGCAGGAAATGCCTCGGCCAGCCTGTGTCTCCATGTCCTCCTCACTCTCTGTCCCCAGCATTTACAGGAGTAGCTGTACACTAACATTTGGGAATGAAAGGCACAGAACTTTCTTTTTAACATTTGGTAACTAAAGTAGGTTATGGGCTCTACGTTCTCAACTACTTGAAATATATGTTTAATTTTTTTTAATTCCCTTTAAAGCAACTTAATTTTATGGTTTTGATTTCAGGTTGCAAACATTTAAAATCTGCATAGCAGCGAGTTCTCTGTTTTGCCGATTCCTTTACTGTCTTGTAATCAACTAACTTTGTATGTGACTTTGATGTAAAGTATGCATGTTACTTTTATGTGTATTTAATCATGAAGTTTAATTTTGCACACTTATTTGTATGTTTCTTTTAAATAAAAGTGACTAATTTGTTGTATTCTGCCTGTAAAGGGAAATAAGAATTGTGTG
The DNA here is from genome assembly GCA_963574355.1 of Loris lydekkerianus. Taxonomy (NCBI): domain Eukaryota; kingdom Metazoa; phylum Chordata; class Mammalia; order Primates; family Lorisidae; genus Loris; species Loris lydekkerianus. The sequence continues at coordinate 8,470 of CAUYPK010040129.1, read as the reverse complement.
TTATGAAACAAAATGCTCTTTGCCTTGTTTGGAGAATCTGGTGAGACTGTCAGCCTCCATACCTACGAGACTGGATCGGCAGGGGCTGGGGCAGTGGCTGGCAGGGTGGGAGCTGTGGCCACAGAGCACTGAGCCCAGGGCCTTGTGCCCCTCTGCAGCCGGCCTCGTGCTTCTAGAGCAGGTGAGCAGGAAATCGGGAGGTGCTGTGTAGCTCTGGGCTGGCGGGAGGCTCTGCTTGTTCTGCAGAGGTGGAGAAAGTGTCTTTATCCAGTGTCCAGCTGGCCTAAGCCTCTACAGCATGAGTTGCCTGTGTTAGGCCCTGACCTGGCATCCCCTTGGTTACTCTGATGCCTTAGACCTGAATCTTGGGTGGGGTAGCAAGAGGGTCCTTCACATCTATGTAACTGTCCTTTGTAAACGTTAAAACTAGAGAGAAAACAGCAGCTTTGCAACTGGTGACGCCAGTTCACAGGGATGTAGAGCCCCCGAGGGACTGGCCAGGCCCTGGATATGGAGGATTCCAGCACATCCCATTGGCATGGGGTGTGACCTCGACTCTTTTTTTTTTTTTTTTGGAGACAGAGCCTCAAGCTGTCGCCCGGGGTAGAGTACTGTGGCGTCACAGCTCACAACAACATCCAGCTCTTGGGCTTAGGCTATTCTCTTGCCTCAGCCTCCCAAGTAGCTGGCTATTTTTTCATTGTAGTTGTCACTGTTGTTTTGCAGGCCTGGGCTGGGTTCGAACCCACCAGCCCCAGTATATGTGGCTGGTGCCCTACCCACCAGCTGCTAAGCCACGGTCACATTTTTTGAAAATTTTTTGTGCCATAATTTTTCTTTTAAAATGGAGTAGAAAATACTTAGGATGAAAGAACAAAATGTTACTAGTAAAATAACGAAGAATGTACCTTATCTGTAGTCTTTGATGAAGAAAAAAAAATCTTCAGGGTCTAATTAACAGATGGCTAGCAAACATATTCCAAAATTTTCAACCTAATTAATTGCTAAATTGCTGTACCTATCTATATTTATCTATTGGTATATGTTGGTTTTGTTTGTAAGAATTTTATATTAAAAAAAAAAAAAAACAACTTTTTTCTGCTCACGCCTGTAACCAACACTCTGGGAGGCCAAGGGAGGTGGACTGCTTGAGCTCACAGTTTAAGATGAGCTAAAACGAGACCCTATCTCTAAAACTAGCCATGCCTTGTGGTGGCTGCCTGTAGTCCCGGCTACTCAGGAGGCTGAGGCAAGAGCATCACTTGAGCCCTTGCTGTGAGCTAGGCTGAGTTCGCAGCACTTCCGACGCAGCCAAGACCCTGTCCTTAAAACTTTTTTTTTTTTTTGAGAAAGAGTTTATCACCCTTGGTTGCCTTGAGAACGCTTCTTCCCCACCCTTTAAACTATAAATGCATTTCCACCTGAATAAATGATGTGATTCAATTTATATGGAAATAGTAAACCTTCCTTTTAGGCTTCCTGTGTTCTTTCAAAATGAAAGAACTGTTTCACAGAATTACAATTTGGAAAACTGGTCTCTACACGTGGTTTCCTTTGTGTGCATTGTATGTGGAGTTGGCTGAGCTCGAATCTGTGAATTTATGGCTTAAGTTCATTTACTTCAAATTATTTTTCTGCCATTGTCACTCTGCTTTTGGGATGTCAGATTCACAAAAATAATTCCTCCATGGTCCTACCAGTCAATGAGGCTGCTCATACACTTTCAAAAATTTTGTTTCTTTCCAGCAAGGTAGTTTTTTTTTTTTTTTGAGACAGAGTTTCATTTTGTTATCCTTGGTAGAGTACCATGGTGCCTTAGCTCACAGCAACCTCGAATTCTTGGGTTCAAGTGATCCTTTTGCCTCAGCCTCCCGAGTAGCTTGGATTACAGGTGTCCACCACAAGGCCTGGCTATTTTTTAGAGATGAGGTCCTGCTCTTGCTCAGGCTGGTCTCAAACTTCTGAGCTCAGGCAATCCACCCACCTCAGTCTCCCAAGTGCTGAGATTACAAGTGTGAACCACTGCGCCCAGCCTCTTACTATTTTTTTTTTTTTTTTTTTTGAGATAGAGTCTCAAGCTGTTGCCCTGGATAGAGTGCCATGGTGTCACAGCTTACAGCAACCTCAAACTTTTGGGCTCAAGCAATTCTCTTGCCTCAGCCTCCTAAGTAGCTGGGATTATAGGTGTCCACCACAACGTCTGGCTATTTTTAGAGACAAGATCTTGCTCTGGCTCAGGCTGGTCTCGAACCTGTGAGCTCAGGCAACCTCCTCCACCCCCCGCCTCAGCCTCCCAAGTGCTGGGATTGCAGGTATGAGGCACTGCACCCAGCCTTGCATTAGCATTTTTATTCAGGTGAAATTCTGTTCCAGTAAATATTAAATAATTACTTTATTTAAGAGAACCAATATTGAGATCTTTAGTCAGTAAAACTGATTTTGTGTGAGTGCATGTGCATGTGCATGGTTGGTGGTGTGGAGGTATAAGTTTGGGGAAAACTTAGTGACAATGTCATACAAAGGCAATATTAGGCCAGGCATGGTGGCTCACGCCTGTCATCCCAGCACTCTGTCAGGCTGAAGTGGGTGGATTGCCTGAGCTCACAGGTTCAAGACCAGCCTGAGCCAGAGTGAGACCTCATGTCTACAAATAACCAGGCATTGTGGCGGGTGCCTGTAGTCCCAGCTACTTGGGAAGGTGAGGGAAGAGAATCGCTTGAGCCCAAGAGTTTGAGGTTGCTGTGAGCTATGACACCATGGCACTCTACCCAGGGCAATAGCTTGAGACTCTGTCTCAAAAAAAAAAAAGGCAATTTTTAACTTTTATACAGAGTCTGGGGAAGCAGCAGGGGGTCATCTTTAGCAGACCACTCACCTCCTCCCGCTTGCCTTGCTTGGTGGCTTTGGCAGGTGGGAACCATAACAGCACATTTTTCTCTCTACACTGTCTTCTCACTTTCTCTAGTTCAGATCTTTACCTTCTCAGGACTGGATTATTTTAGCAGCTTTCTAATTTATTTTTCTTCTGCTAGTTCTTCTTTCTCTTATCCATCCAATATATCTTTGTGAGATTGATCTTGGAAGGGCTGATTGAGTCAATGTATCAAGTCAACTGAACGCTGGGTCATAAGTGTTCAGTCACTCTCATTTATTTAAATTCCCTTTCCCCCCTTAGTGCAGCATTCAGCACCATCCATCATCTAGCTCTCATCTAGCTTCTCTCCTCAGCTCCCAGGAGTCTCTTTCTCTACAATCTCCTCCCGTCTGATGGGACTGCTCATTGTCCTCAATGCCCTCCATGCCTCTGCGTCTCAGCTGTCACACGGCTGGCTGTCCTACACAGTAGTATGATATATCTACATTGTCTCATCTTCCAAGGCACATTTTAAAAGCTGTCTTGTCCACAAATCTTCCCTGAACATCCCTCTGGAAGTGTCATCTGCCACCTCTATTTTTCCAGGGTATGTTGTGTCTTTATATTTTTGGGGACACCTATCACTTTCTACCTTTGTTGTTCTTACTTGGGTATGTACCTGAACTGAGTGGTTAAGTACTTTGAGCCAGACCAGCAGGATTTTGATCCCAGGTTTGGTCATGTATGTGATTTTGGTTCTTTGCCTTCTTAAGTCTTGGGTTATTCATTAACTAATAATAATTGGGTTGGTAATAATTGTTGACTACCTTATAGGTTTTTTTCTGCTGAAGATTAAATAAGCCAATGAAAATATATTTAACTCAGTTCTGGACACACAGTAAATGGTCACAATTTTATTAGTTATTGTATTTATGTTTATTATTATTTTAACATCCTTCTAGACTCTAAGTTCTTTGAATGTTAGATCTCTCTCTATAGCAGGGGTCAACAAACTTTTCCATAAAAAGACTACTTAGTCAATATTTTATGAGTGATATATCTCTGTTACATATATTTGCTCTCACCCCCTTTTTTTCTCAAACTTTATTTTATTTTATTTTTTGAGACAGAGCCTCACGCTGTCGCTCTGGGTAGAGTGCCATGGCATTACAGCTCTTAGCAACCTCCAACTCCTGGGCTGAAACAATTTTCCTGCCTCTGCCTCCCTAGTAGCTGGGACTACAGGCGCCCACCACAATGCCCGGCTGTTTTTTGGTTGCAGTCATCATTGTTTGGCAGACCCGGGCTGGATTTGAACTTGCCAGCTCAGGTGTATGTGGCTGGCGCTTTAGCCGCTTGAGCCACAGGTTCTGAGCCTTTTTCTCAAACTTTAAAAATAGGACTATCCCGGCTCAGTGCCGGTAGTACAGTGGTTATGGCGTTAGCCACATACGCTGAGGCTGGCGGGTTTGAATCCAGCCCTAGCCAACTGCAAGAGAAAAAGCCGGGTGTTGTGGTGGGTGCCTGTAGTCCCAGCTGCTTGGGAGGCTGAGGCAAGAGAATAGCTTAAGTCTAGGAGTTTGAGGTTGCTGTGAGCTGTGACGCCCTAGCACTCTGCCTAGGGCAGTGGTTCTCAACCTGTGGGTTGCGACCCACAGGATTGTATTAAAGGGCCATGGCATTAGGAAGGTTGACAACCACTGACCTAGGGTGACATAGTGAGACTCTGTCTCAGAAAAACAAAAAAAGAAGTATCCCCAGATCACAGGGTATATGGAAACAGGCCACAGGCTGTGTGTAAGTTATCAATCCTTGCTATATAGTCCACAGTGACCAGATCAAGATTTTGCATGTAGAAGTTAACTGAGAAATGTGATATTAATTAAATAAGTGATTATATAATTGAACTCTAGAGAAGTGACTCCATTCTTTTTTTACCCTTTTTTTACCCAAAGTTCTTCATTTTGTCCCCTCTGACCCTGTAACATGTTAAGTCCTGAATATTTCCAGTAAGTCTGATTCTAGGAATAAACTGGGTGAAACCTTTAAAACAGGGAGCCATAGCTGAGTTGTTCTGAATACCACGTACACAGCAGTTCCTTGTTGGGTCATTAGCACTTTTTATGCTTATCTGTCATGTTGGAAATCACAAAAAGTAGGCACAGACTTTTTTTTTTTTTGTTGGTTTCTGCTCTTTAACATATTCTTCCTTTAATTGATTTTGGGTTTTATTTCCTTTCACTTTTTCTAGTTTTCTAAGGTGAAGATTGGACCACAGATCTTCAACTTCTTCTTTTCTAATAAAAGTGTATAAAGCCATACATTTCTTTCTGAACACTGCTTTACTGCATCCCATACATTTTAGTTCGTTGTATGTTTCTTTTCTTCTTTTTGCAGTTTTTGGCCAGGGCTGGGTTTGAACCCGCTACCTCCAGCATATGGGGCCGGTGCCCTACTCAATTGAGCCATAGGCGCTGCCCTGTATTTTTATTTTCATTCAATTCGAATTATTTTCTAATATTTCTTGTGATTTCTTCTTTTGCCCGTACTTTATTTAGAATTGTCTTGTTGAATTTCCAAATATTTGAGAGATTTGGCAAATGTATTTTTTATTGTTTCCAATTTAATTCCATAATAGTCACAGAGTAGTCTTTGTGTGACCTCAACCTTTTAAATTCTTTGATACATGTTTCACGGATATTTTGGTAAATTGTCCATATGCACTTACCAAGAATTCGTTATTCTGCTATTGGTAGGTGAAGTGTTTTATAAAAATAGGTTATGTATAATTGGTTAATAAAGTTGTTCAAGTCTTATATTATCATATTATCCTTAGTGTTTCTTTGTCTATTTTTTCCCATCACTGATGGATAGATGAGCCTTGGAATCTCCTCATATAATTGTGGTGCGTTTTTTTGTCTCTTCTTTTTTTGGATTTTTTTGTATTTCATGTACTTTGAAGCCATATTTTGGTATGCATACACATTTATGATTATTATATATTCTTGATAGATTCACCTCTCTGTAATTATGAAAAGATTCTCTTTATCCCTAATAATATTTCATACTCTCAAATTTGCTTTACATGGTATCAATATAACCATTTCATCTTTTTTGTGCTTAAAAGACATAGTATGTCTTTTTCCATCCCTTTAAAAAAGTTTTATATTTATTTTTTGGAGACAGTGTTTCACTATGTTGGTAGAGTGCCATGGTGTCACAGCTTACAGCAACCTATTGGGCTTAAGCAATTCTCTTGCCTCAGCCTCCCGAGTAACTGGGACTACAGGCGCCTGCCACAATGCCTGGCTATTTTCTTTTTCTTTTTAATCAAATCATAGCTGTGTACATTAATGCAATCATGGAGCACCATACACTGGTTTTATATACCATTTGACACATTTTCATCACACTGGTTAACATAACCTTCCTGGCATTTTCTTAGTTATTGTGTTAAGATATTTATATTCTACATTTACTAAGTTTCACATGTACCCTTGTAAGATGCACCATAGGTGTGGTCCCACCAATTACTTTCCCTCCATACATCCTTCCCTCTCCCCTCCCTTTCCCCTTTCCCCATATTCTCAGGTTATAACTGGGTTATAGCTTTCATATGAAAGCCATAAATTAGTTTCATAGTAGGGTTGAGTAGATTGGATACTTTTTCTTCCATTCTTGAGATACTTAACTAAGAAGAATATGTTCCAGCTCCATCCATGTAAACATGAAAGAGGTAAAGTCTCCGTCTTTCTTTAAGGCTGCATAACATTCCATGGTGTACATATACAACAGTTTATTAATCCATTTGTGGATCAATGGGCACTTGGGCTTTTTCCATGACTTAGCAATTATGAATTGGGCTGCAATAAACATTCTGGTACAAATATCTTTGTTATGATGTGATTTTTGGTCTTCTGGGTATATACCTAGTAGAGGAATTGTAGGATCGAGTGGCAAGTCTATTTTTAGATCTCTAAGTGTTCTCCAAACATCTTTCCAAAAGGGATATATTTGCATTCCCACCAGCAGTGTAGAAGTGTTCCCTTTTCTCCACATCCACGCCAACACCTCTGCCTGTTTGTGTTTTTAATGTGTGGCCCAGGACAACTCTTGTCGTTCCAGTATGCAACAGAAAAAACAAAAGGTTGTACCCCTCTGGCCCTACATTATTTCCTCCTTTGTGCCTTGATCTTGTTACAGTAGCATTAATACTTCTGTTGAGCATCTTTCCATAGATATACAGGAATGTGAGTGAGAATGAATGGCCTACTCTGAGAATTATAATTCTGACAATTCAAGCATTGACTCTGTTTCCTTATAAAGTCTACTTTATGAATAATTAATATGACAAACTAAATTTAAAGCACTGACTATATGTGTATTTTCATATTTATTGAAAAATATTTCTCTCTTATCTTTACACAATAACTGAGGCCGATTATCCTGCATCATTTTCTCTTCCCTTTTTAACTTCCACACACCTGCAACTGCACTGAAAAAAATTTCTTAATATTCTTTTTTATTTTTTTATTATTTTTTTTTCTTCTTTTTTATTTTTTTAAAGACACTCTTATTTTGTCACCCTAGGTAGAATGCTGTGGCATCACAGCTCACAGCAACCTCCAGCTCTTGGTCTAAGGTGATTCTCTTGCCTTAGCCTCCCGAGTAGCTGGGACTACAGGTGCCCGCCACAATGCCTGGCTATTTTTTGTTGCAGTTTGGCCGGGGCTGGGTTTGAATCCAAAAACCTCAGTATATGGGGCCGGCGCTACCCTTAACAGTCTTTATATTTCAGCCAGGCACAGTGGCTCACACCTGTAATCCTAGCACTTGGGAAGGCTGAGGTGAGTGATTTGCCTGAGCTTGGGAGTTCAAGACTAGCCTGAGAACAAGTGAAACTCCTGTCTCTAAAAAGTAGCGGTGCATTGTGGCAGGTGCCTGTAGTCCCAGCTACTTGGGAGGCTGAGGCAATATTCCCAAGTGACACTAAAGTCCAAGAATTTGAGGGTGCTGTGAGCTATAACACTATGGCACTCTACTGAAGGTGACAAAGTGAGATTCTGTCTCAAAAAAAAAAGAATAAAATATTCTTTATATTCAGTGAACTCTGTAAATTCATACATTTTCTGTCCAGAACAATGTTAAGATATACAAGGGGATTAAAGATGGCGGGAAGGGGATTAAAGATGGTGGCTGAGTAATAGCTTCCCTGTAACTGGGCTTGGCGAATCTGGGGAGACAAGACTCCAGACATCTCTGGCCGGTGGGATCTGCCTATGATCATCCCTTTGAGGATACAGAGAGCCAGCAAGGGACTTCTGGACCCCAGGAGGAATACAAAAACACTGGAAAACTGGCAAGTGGCTGCGTGTGTTCGATCAACCTAATCACGCCGGCAACTGTGAGTACAAGCAGCAGTGAGACTGCAAACCGGAAAGGCCTTACCTGTGAACTTTTTTGGTGTTCTTGGATTTGGCGCTCAGTTGAGCTGCATTGGGGAGAGCTTGAGCAAAAGTGTGGAGAACTTTGGGCATTGTCTGGGACCCCAAAAGGAGCCACTGAGCTGGGCTAAGTGAAAGCCATTGTGTGGAAAAACTGCTCCGGCAAGCTTTG
>CAUYPK010040124.1:0-32241 GCA_963574355.1 Loris lydekkerianus | reverse complement strand
TTCTCCCATTCTGAGGGCTGTTTGCTTGCTTTACTTACTGTGTTCTTGGCTGTGCAGAAGCTTTTTAGTTTGATCAGGTCCCAGTAGTGTATTTTTGAAGCTGCTTCAATTGCCCGGGGGGTCCTCCTCATAAAATACTCGCCCTGGCTGATTTCTTCAAGGGTTTTCCCTGAACTCTCTTCTAGTATTTTTATAGTTTCATGTCTTAAGTTAAATCTTCAATCCAGTGAGAGTCTGTCTTAATGGTGAAAGGTGAGGGTCCAGTTTCAGTCTTTTAAATGTTTCCAGCCAGTTCACCCAGTACCATTTTAAAAATAGAGAATATTTTCCCCACTGAATGTTTTTAATTGGCTTGTCAAAGATCAAATAAGGGTAAGTAACTGGATTCATCTCTTAGTTCTCTATTCTGTTCCAGACATCTACTTCTCTGTTTTTGTGCCAGTACCATGCTGTTTTGATCAATATTGATTTATAGTATAGTCTGAGGTCTGGTAGAGTGATTCCTCCTGCTTTGATTTTATTTCTGAGTAATGTCTTGGCTATTCGAGTTTTTTTTTCTGATTCCATAGAAAACGCAGTATTATTTTTTCAAAATCTTTAAAGTATGACATTGGAGCTTTAATAGGGATTGCATTAAAATTGTATATTGCTTTGGGTAGTATGGACATTTTAACAATGTTGATTCTTCCTAGCCATGAGCCTGGTATGTTTTTCTATTTCTTAACATTTTCAGCTATTTCTTTTCTTAGAGATTCATAGTTCTCTTTATAGAGATCTTTCACGACTGTTGTTAGATAAACTCCCAAATATTTTACCTTCTTTGGCACTACTGTGAATGGAATAGAGTTCTTGACTGTTTTTCACCTTGACTATTGTTGGTATATATAAAGGCTACTGATTTATGAATGTTGATTTTGTAACCTGAGATGCTGCTATATTCCTTGATCACTTCTAAGAGTTTCGTAATAGAATCATGGTGTTTTCCAGACATACAATCATATCATCTGTGAGGAGTGAATGTTTCATCTCTTCTGACCCTATATGGTTATCCTTGATTGCCTTTTCTTTTCTAATTGTGGTGGCTTAAACTTCCATTACAATGTTAAAGAACAGTGGAGAGAATGGGCAGCCTTGTCTGGCTCCTGATCTGAGTGGACATGATTTCAATTTAACTCCATTCAATATGATATTGGCTGTGGGTTTGCTGTAGATGGCTTCTATCAGTTTAAGAAATGTCCCTTCTATACCAATTTTCTTAAGTGTTCTGATCATGAAGGGATGTTGGATGTTATCAAAAGCTTTTTCTGCATCAATTGACAGAATCATATGGTCTTTGTTTTTTAATTTATGTGGTGCATTATACTTATAGATTTATGGATATTGAACCAGCCTTTAGACCCCGGGATAAAACCGACTTGGTCATGATGTATAATTTGTTTGATGTGTTGCTGGATTCTGTTTGTTAGAATCTTGTTGAATGTTTTTGCATCTATATTCATTAGTGATATTGGTCTATAATTTTCTTTTCTCGTTGTGTCTTTTCCTGGTTTGGGGATCAGGGTGATGTTTGCTTCATAGAACGTGTTTGGTAGTCTTTCTTCTTTTTCTACATTTTGGAACAGGTTGAGTATTATAGGTACTAATTTCTCTTTAAAGATTTGGTAGAATTCTGACATGAAGCCATCTGATCCCGGGCTTTTCTTTTTAGGGATGTTTTGTATGGTTGATGCTATTTCAGAACTTGATATGGGCCTGTTCAACATTTCCACTTGATTCTGGCTAAATCTTGGAAGGTGATGTGCTTCTAAGTATTGTTAAGTTTCCTTCAGATTTTCATATTTCTGAGAATAAAGTTTCTTGTAATATTCATTAAGGATTTTTTGAATTTCTGAGGAGTCTGTTGTTATTTTGTTTTTGTCGTTTCTGATTGATGAGATTAGCGATTTCACTCTTTTGTTCCTGGTTAGGTTAGCCAAAGGTTTATCTATTTTATTGACCTTTTTGAAAAACCACCTTTTTGATTTATTGATCTGTTGAATAATCCTTTTGATTTCATTTTCATTTAATTCTGCTCTAATTTTGGTTATTTCTTTTTTTCTACTGGGTTTGGGGTTGGGATATTCTTCCTTTACCAGTTGCTTGAGATATCCCATGAAGTTGTTAACTTCCTCTCTTTTTGTTCTCTTGAGGAAGGCTTGCAGTGCTATAAATTTCCCTGTTAGTACTGCCTTTACGGTATCCCAGAGGTTCTGATAATTTGTGTTTTCATTGTCGTTTTGTTCCAAGAATTTGGCAATTTCCTTCTTAATCTCATCTCTCATCCAGCTATCATTCAGCATAAGTTTATTTAACTTCCACGTTTTTGAATGTGTATGCAGATTCCTGTTGTTACTGAGCTCAACTTTTATTCCATGGTGGTCCGAGAAGATGCAAGAAATAATTTCTATTCCTTTAAATTTACTGAGGTTAGACTTGTGACCTAAGATGTGATCGATTTTGGAGTAAGTTTTGTGGGCTGATGAGAAGGATGTGTATTCAGTTTTGTTGGGATGAAATGTTCTGTAGATGTCTGCTAAATCCAAATGTTGGATGGTTAGGTTTAAATCCAAAATTTCTTTGCTCAGCTTCTTATTGGAGGACTGATCCAACACTTCAAATGCGTGTTGAAATCTCCAACTATTATTGAGCAGGAGGAAATGAAGTTGGTCATGTATGTTAGAGTTTCTCTTATAAATTGAGGTGCATTCTGGTTGCGTGCATAGATATTAATAATTGAAATCTCATCATATTGAGTATTACCCTTAATAAATATGAAGTGACCGTTCTTATCCTTCCTTACTTTTGTTGGTTTAAAGGCTATTGTATCTGCAAATAGAATCGCAACACCTGCTTTTTTCTGATTACCATTTGCCTGAAATATGGATGACCATCCTTTCACCCTGAGTCTATATTTGTCTTTTAACGTAAGGTGGGACTCTTGTATGCAGCAAATATCTGGCCTGAGTTTTTATATCCAGTCAGCTCACCTGTGCCTCTTTAGAGGACAGTTTAAGCCATTCACATTAATGGAGAATATTGATAAGTCTGTTAAAATTTGGGTATCGAGTTTTTTGAAAGTCCAGTGGACATTTTTAATCCTTTCACCGTGGATGTTGGAGTTTGATCAAAAGTTTCTGAGTGAGTTTACTTTTGTGGTAGAGGATTGGGCTGGCAATTATGGAAGATAGGTCTGAGAATATCCCGAGGAGCTGGTTAGGTTATTGCAAATTTCTTGAACATATGAATGTCATTAACGTATTTAATTTCTCCATCATAAATGAAACTCAGTTTAGCTGGATACAGGATCCGGGGTTGAAAGTTATTTTGCTTTAGGAGATTAAAAGTCAATGACCACCCTCTTCTGGCTTGAAAAGTTTCAGCAGAGAGATCTGTAGTCATTCTATTATTCTTCCCTTTGTAGGTAATGGATTTCTTGCGTTTGGCTGCTTTCAGAATTTTCTCCTTCATATTAACTTTAGTAATGTTAATTATGATATGCCTGGGAGATATCTTATTCAGATTGAGTCATGCTGGGGCTCTGAAACTGTCTGCTAGCTGAATTTCAGAATCTCTTGGCATGTCTGGAAAATTATCTTTCATAATTTCATGGAGAAGAGCCTCTGTGTCTTGCGAGGGCACTTCATCACTTTCAGGGATTCCTATGAGGTGGATTTTAGCTTTCTTTGAATTATCCCATTGCTCTCTGAGAGAATGGTCCATTTTTTCTCTCCATTTCTCTTCTTCTTTGAGAGTTTGGGAGCATTCAAAGGCTTTATCTTCAATGTCAGAAATCCTTTCTTCTACTTGCTCCACTCTGTTACTAAGGTGTTCTATGTTATTTTTCAGATCTTTGAGTGCTGCCAATTCTTGCTTCAGTGTGTCAAAATCTTTGGTGATTTTGTCTTAAATTTGTCAAATTATTAAGACAACTTTTGAAGTTCTCTTCGAATTTCTAATTCCGACTTTTGAATTGCTCCTTGAATTTCTATTTCCTCATTTTCCTCCATTTTATTAATCTTGTTTGCAATCCAAATTCTGAATTTGATTTGTGATGTTTCGCCTAGCTGTTTATGAATGGGATCTTCAGGTACTTCTTCCCTATCTTTCCTTGGGGGGGTTTGATGTATTCTGGTTATTCATGTTACCAGAGATTTTCCACTGATTCTGCCCCATTAATGTTTTACACAATTTGATTTTTCCCCTGGAGCTTTGTCGAGGACCCATACAGTGCTATGGCCTGAGAAACTGGGGACCTGTTTGGTGTGGTCGGGCTAATTGGTTCTGTCTTGTTTTCAGCTGGTGTCTGTTCGACCCTCGTGAAACAGTTTCTCTGGGTTGAATTCTTGGCTTTGGTGATATACCAGCAATTAAGTGACCCCGCTCCCTACAGGCAACAATTGGAAAAGGAAAATCAAACCTTCTTACAACCAAACACCCAGGGCACCACCTGAATTGTCCTCAGGTGGTTGGCTCAGTTCAAAAGGTCCAAATCAATTGTCTTAGTCAGCACCTGTCTCAGGTGGGAGAGTTTAAAAGGTCTCTGGCAACTGGATCGCAGGTGTCTGGTGACTACTCAGATATGGCTTGGTCCAATGCTCCCTGGAGTCAGGAGGACCCACCTAGCAAATGGATCAGTCTGGAAAGGTTGATGCCTTTTTCCCCACATTGCACCCCTGTCACACACAGTCATTGATAGTCCTGAAGGGCTTTGACCCAGTGAACTTTAGTGAACAGATACTCCAGGGGGTTGTACCTGCCTGAATCACAAAGAAATCTATGTCTGGTCAGCCAGGCTGCTGCACTCTGCCTCTATCTAGCAGGGGGAGGTGAGGCCTGACAACCTTGGGCCCTTGATGGAGGCTAGGGGGTGTTCACTAAGTCCCAGCCCTGCCCCTGATTGATGTTACTGACAGAACAGAACAGAACAAGTTTGCAGGAATTTGTTTCTGTCCCTGCTAAATTCCCCTGCAGAACAGAAGCTCTTTTGAGTTCCCAGAGCCTGCGTGTCAAGCCCTGTCTTTGCTCCTTCAGTTTTGTATTTGGTTACCTGTCAGTTCTAGCCTCCGTCTTCCTTTGTCTATAGGCTGACGATCCCCTGAGGGCTGGGTGCATCTTAACCTCAGTAAAGCATTCCTCTGGGTCAGCCCCGCCCTGGGAACTTCCCGACTCTGCGTGTACGTTTCTAGTCCCCGTGCTCCAACCTGGCTGGTACTGCCTCAGGCAAACCCTTTACTCACGGGGCCTGTGTTTCCATCCCAGAGCTGTTCCATGGTGGTTACCACCTGAGTAGATGCCTGGCCTCTTCCAGTTGCCCAGGGAGACAGGGGGTTTGGCTTCAGAATATCCGGGAGTGAGCCCTATAGTTACCAAAAGATGGCTGCTGCTCTGTGCCTAGGGGATCTGCCGCTCCGGTGTGGTTCCCTCTCAACCAACCTTACTCTCCTCACTCTTGTGCCCCAGAGTCAGCACTGACCAGCTGCAGTTTCAGCCGTGTCCACACCCCTCGAGAAATCACCCAAGAATCTGGACTCCTGGGGGACAGGCCTCCAGACCTCTGAGTGAGAGTGGAGGGGATTTCTGGGAGTTCAGAGTTGCAGGTAGAGAATATATACAGTTATATACAGGAGAATACCGTGGCACCCTAGTAGGGGAGGTAGGTCCAGTTTTTAGAAGGTCTCTCCTGTGGAGTGTAGTGGGAGGATCCTTGAACTCTGGGCGTTTCTTTGCAGGGCACTCCAAGCCGTTCTCCTGGGGGAGGGGACTCCTGTCCACTTGGTGATGGATTTTGTAACTTTTGTTTGTATCCTTGGGGTCGCAGCTTGCCTCAGTGGGGTTGATGTGCGTTCTTCAACCTTCTCTCTTGGTGCAGCTGTAATCCACCAGGTTACTTGCTAAATTCCTGTCCTTTAACTCTCCTTGTGGACTGGAGCCTCTGTGGAAAGGTGGCTTCAGTCAGTCATCTTGTCTTCGCCCCTTGAAAAGTATCTTTAAGCCTAAGCATGTAGTAGATGCTAAAGAAATACATCTGTGATCGACTTTATGAAAAATTAATTTAACAAGATAATCATTAATCAGAAATAAGTACTTGTATTATTTTATTACAATTTGGTTTTCTAAACTCCAATGAAGGTATTTTTTCTGTGTTTTTAAATATTAAAAGCTTGTGATGGTCTAATTTTATCTTTGCTGAGATTATAAATCTTAGAAGATACCTATAGGAATAATAATATAAGAGCATAACATGTGAAATTCTGAGACCAGTTATTTTTTATACAGTTAACCTGCTTTGGTTTAGAAATTGTGTATGTTTTGGTTAATAATTATTATTGTTATAACAACTTGCAGTAGATGCATGTTTGTTCAAGTCTCTGATGAGTGGCGTGTTCTCATATAAAGGGCATGAGCTTGTTAGTAATATTGTATGCTTTATAAATTTATAGGAATTTTCTAGGAGTGTTTCTGTTCCTAATAAAGAAGAATTAATACTCTGATTTCTCTTTTCCTCCCTATGTCTTGAGTGTTGCTGTTCATAATTCTATTCATGTTCTACACATTCTATACATTGCATTGCAATCTCATTTACAGCAATTGTTTAAGTACTCTCTCATATACTGAAGACCTTGTGTTTATATCTAGAGCCTGAATCTTTTTCATGAGTCCCAGACCAAAAGTTCTTTATTCCCTCCCTCCACCATTTTTTTTTTTTTTTTTTTTTTTTTTGAGACAGAGTCTCTCTTTGTCATCCTTGGTAGAGTGGCATGGTATCATAGCTCACAGCAACCTCAAACTCTTGGGCTCAAGTGATTCTCTTGGTTCAGCCTCCTGAGTAGCTGGGACTACAGGCGCCTGCCACAGCATCCAGCTGTTTTTTAAAGATGGAGTCTCACTCTGGCTTAGGGTGGTCTCCAACCTGTGAGCTCAGGAAATCCACCCACGTTGGCCTCCCAGAGTGCTATGATTACAGGCATGAGCCACTGCACATTTTTTGTTAGTCTAAACTGTTCAGGTAATGCACATTTATTGTAGAACACTTATAAAAATAAAAAAATATATGCAGAGTAAATAATCACCTAAGGTAATCTCTATTAACACCTTTGATGTAATTTTACTTTAATCTTTTGGTACAGTTTTAAATGTAACCAAGGTTGTACTTATTGAATATGATCTGATTCTGGTAGTGTGGTTAAGAACAGAGGCTTTGAAATCTGCCAAATTCAGGATCCAATCAAGCTCTGCCATTTAACTAGCTAGGTGAAATTTGGAAAGTTTCTTTACCTCTCTGAGTCTATTTTCTTATCTTTAAAATCAAGTAAAATCACGGTATATGATTAGTCTGTGGATTAAATAAAATGTTTTTAAAGCAGTCGAGTTTTTGGAGAATGGTAAAGGCTCAATAAAGGGAAATACTTGTTTTTCTTAGTTATATCTTGAAAATTTGCACGTCAAGAAAAACTTGTAGTAGATGTAATAGCTGCATGATATAAGCTATTCTATGGTAGAAACAATTTCCTAATATTGGATTACATTTGGGGTGGTGTTATCAGTTATAGTGTCTTTCATGTCTGTCATAATTTTTTTTTTCTTTTCTTTCTGTTTTATTGATTTTTGGTATATAATGTGTCAAGTCTTCTGCTTACTTCTTCCACTGTACAATTTGGTTGATACAGTGATTTAGTTTCTTTACCATTGACCAATATAATTTATATATTTCCTCATCTTATCTTCCTGCTTTATTTGGCTTTTTTTCTGTTCTTCCCTCATTGAGGCCATGTTTTCTAGTTTAATAAGAAAGTGTTTTTCAATATATTTCCATTGGCTTCATGCTAATTCAGCGGTTCTCAACCTGTGGATCACAACCCCTTTGTAACAATGAAAACACATCCTGCATATCAGATATTTACATTATGATTCATAACAGTAGTCAAATTACAGTTATGAAGTTGCAAAGAAAATAATTTTATGGTTGGGGGTCACCACAACCTGAGGAACTGTATTAAAGGGTTGCAGCATTAGGAGGCATTAGGAAGGTTGACAGCCACTGGGTTAATTGTTTTTGTGTTTGTCTGTTTAATCTCAAAGGAAGGAACATTCCCTGAATAATCTTGGTACTATTATCTGAAATGTTATTAATCGTCTGGGTGTGGTGTCTCACTCACACCTGTAATCTTAGCACTCTGGGAGGTTGAGGTGGTTGGATCACTTGAACTCAGAAGTTCAAGACCAGCTTGAGTAAGAGCGAGACCCTGTCTCTAAAAAATAGTCAGGCACTGTGGTGGATACCTGTAGTCTCAGCTACTCAGGAGGCTGAAACAAGAGGATCACTTGAGCCCAGAAGTTTGAGGTTGTTGTGTGCTGTGACAACACACCACTCTACCAAGGTCAACAAAGTGAGACTCTGTCTAAAAAAAAGTTTTTAATCATGGTTTTTATGTGACTGACTCTTCTTGTCTAGAGCTTCACTTAAAGGTTTTCTCCTATGGCAGGGTTTCTTTGACCACTCAATCTAAAGTGGCCACCTGCTGACTGTCACACCATCTTGGTTTCATTATCTGCATAAGATGTATTACTTCTACTATTAGATTATTTTCATTCTTTATTTATTGTCTATTCCCTTTCACTAAGTTAGAAACTCCAGGAGGCCAGACATTTTGTTTTGACTTGTTTACTGCTTTAATCTTAGCATTTGCAATCATTTCTTGTACATATTAGTTGCTCAATAAATATTTATTGAGTGAGTGAATAATGAATTAACCATTGTCCTTCTCTCTGTGATCTTGGGCACTAATCTCTCCTCTTTCTCTGGCTTTTATTTAAAAAATCATTATTAATAGAAATAAATGATTGAATAAATAAATAAATGGGAGTGAAGAGACAAATTTTCCTTGCAGAAGAGTCCCACATTTTGTTTGTGTTAATTTAATGATTCATTTCCCCAAAATAGTGTGTAGAATGGAAAAAAAGTATCTTTATAGCATAGAAATCTGACAAATACCACTTGTAATAGACAGAATAATAGCCCTCCCCAAGGTCTCTACCTTTCAATCCCTAGGACCTGTGACTGTGATGCTGTACATGGCAAGAAGAACTTTGAAGATGGGATTAAGTTAAGGACTTTCAGGTGGGCCCAATGTAATCACAAATGTCCTTAGAAGAGAAAGGCAGGTCAGAGTCAGGAAAAGGATATGTGATGATAGGCCTAGAGCTTGGGGTGATGCTCATTGAAGATGTAGGAAGGTGCCACAAGCTACGAATGCAGTTGGCCTCTAGAAGTTGACAAAGGCAAGGTAACTAATTCTGCACTGAAACTTTGCCAACACTTGAGTTTGGACTTCTAACATTCAGAACTGTAAGACAATCAATTGGTGTTGTTTAAAGTCACCAAAATTGTGATCATCTGTCATAGCAGCAGTGAGTTAACATTATATTTTCAGATTCTGGCACACAGGCTTCCTAATATATTCCAGGAGCTATAATTTCTGACCTGATACAAGGACAAAGAGATATTGACAATAGTGGTGGCCGGAAAGGGGCACATAGTGGGAGGGAATAGAATTCTGGCTTCTTTTAAAAACAGTGTCCTTGCCAGGTCACAGTTTCAATGATGACACTGGACCTGACTCTTTCTGTCTACAGAATATTTTGTGGGAAGTTGGGGGAGGCAGGATCTGAGGTTAATAGACATTTGCTCCTTGAAATTAAACACTCCTATATTTATATAAGTATTCTGCATTCAATTGTATAATGTATTTTTATTGTGAAGTATTTGGAAAAATTATAGAAAGGTATAATCTCACTGCTTTGAAAGCACTGTAAATATTTTGGAACTCATACATAGGAATGTTCAGTAACTGCAACTATTTCCCACTATGTAAACGTGACATGAGCAACCCATGTATTCTTAGCCCCTAGTACTTGCCTCCTCATCTGTACTCTTGGCTTCATTTAATGAATGATACCACCATTCATTCAATTGACTTGGGCATCATCCTGGACTTGTTATCATCCCTCATATTGAGTCAGTAACCAAGTCTTATTTCTTCTTCCTAATTATTCTTCAATCCTCTTCCCCCCTGCTGCTTTATTCTTATTACCATTTCCTTAGTTAATCTCCACATAATTTGCCACCTAGATAATTATAATAGCCTTCTAGCTTGGTTTTTACCCTTCTAATCTGTTTTTTTTTTTTTTTCTTCTAGTCTTAGCCCTGTCCTCCTTCCATGATAGTTCATCTCTCTCTTTGCAGCCATAACGATCTTTCTGAAGTGTAAGTATGTTCATATTGTTTTCCTTTTTTAGATTTCTTCAGTGGTTCCCACTATAGCAAGGCTTCTCATATGGCTCCTGTATCCCTCACCAGACTCCTCTCCTGCCCAGAGCACGTGTTACAACATCCCCCAACGTTGGAAGTGACATGTTTCCACATATTTCCATCCTTCTTTCTGGAATTCTTTCTCTTATCTTCTTGGCCTAACCACCTCCTGTTTATCCTTCAAGACCAAGTGTAGAGATTAACTTCTCTGTGAAATTTTCACTGACAGATAGCCTCCTGACTCTTGCAAGCAGAATTAGGCAGCCCTTCCTAATAGCTCCCACAGCACTTACCTTTATTTCTATGGTGTTGGTAATGGAGGTCAGAGTCCCAAAATTAGTGGTAGTGGTGGTGGCAGGAGTCAGCACATGATAGGTGACACTTAAATAGCATTTACTTTGTTCCACATCTAAATCCTTTAGTTATATTAATTTTTTCCTTCTCATAATAACCATAGAAAATAGGTACTAATAATTATTCCCATTTTATAAACAAAAATTTTAGGCACAAAGAGATTAAGTAAGTTGTCTGAGTTCACACACTTAATAAGCATGGGACCAGGCTTCAAATGCAGGAAATTTAGCTACAGAGTCAAAATATCAATAGTAATAGCATATTAGTCATATTGGGAAGTACCATTATTATAATGACTATCCAGAATGTTTATTCTAAAGCAGTGGTTCTCAACCTGTGGGTCACGACCCCTTTATAACAATGAAAATACATCCTGCTATCAGATATTTACATTATGAGTCATAACAGTAGTAAAATTACAGTTATGAAGTAGCAACAAAAATAATTTTATGGGTGGGGGTCACCACAACATGAGTAACTGTATTAAAGGGTCATGGCATTAGGAAGGTTGAGAACCACTGTCCTAAAGTATGCCAGCTCTTCTTGTATTGGGCGTGCACACATTCACACTGATAGATTAAGTGCTGTAAATGAGTTGGGAGCCTAAATTTGATAAAAGTATTTCTTTCTTTTAGAAAGTTTTCACTTCCCTCCTTTTTTAGTGTTTCTATCCTGCCCCTTTTCATCTTTCCAACCAATGCAGCTGTAAGGCGAGTGTTAATAAGATTATATGAAATTTTCAAAGTCTTCTGAATAACAGTTGTGTCATGTTATATTTTGGGATACATGTGACAAGGAATAATGGACCCACAAAATAATTCATAGCCTTAATTAATGTGAATGCTTTTAAAAATATATAGCCAGAGGGCAATGTCTTTCTGATTATCAGTTCTATGTGATAATTTGACTTTTCCCCTACCCTCAGCACTTTTTTTTTTTTTTTCTGTCATGACTTCATTTCAGACTCAAATGAGAAGAAAAAGAGTAATACATTTTCTTTTTCCTGAAGATGTATTCTTTCATTAGATTATAGTTTCTGCATCTGCCTTTGGACCTTATCTATGACAAATTGAAGTTTTGTGATCCACAGATAGCCCTACTATGGCTCTCCTCAAAGAGCCTTTAATGTGCTATTGTGGGAATAGAAATGTGTCATTCCCCTATGAAATGAACTATTCTGAAGGTAATGGCATTTTCCTGTATCAGCACAGCATGGCATAGCTGACATAGATATGAGCTATAGATAGCGAGAAAAAAATCCTGTAGTGATTTTAGCAATCTATTTTAGGGGAAAAAAATAACAGAGGCAATAGAGTGAATTCAAATTAAATCTAATGCTGTTTTTGACAGGAAGAGTTATGCATCAAACTAGACAGTGTCATTTATTTTTCCCTGGCACATTACTGAAAATACTAATATGTAATTTTGTCCAAATTTGTCTGAGTTCAGCCATTGTCCAGAGTTGGCAGGTCTCTCAGGCTTGGCTTGCCTCCCACTTTTGACTTCTCAAGCTTGGGGGACTATTCATATCAGTGTGAGACCACCCACAATACACTTTTCTCTTTAGGTTCCTGAGGCAGTTCTAAGACTAATAAGGCCTTTATGGAGAGAGAGCTATTTGATCCCCAGATCCCAATGCCTGGCCCTCTTTGTTACGTTTATGCTTTGACCATGTGACATAAAGGGGAAAGTATGTAAACATTTGATTCCCACACTCCTACCTATTTCCCCTAATGGTAGTTCATTTACCTGATTGACCCTTCTGTTGGAAATGCAGAATACAGAACTAAGTATGGAGTTTGAAATGCCCTGTTTTCTGGTCTTGGATCCACCAACGTAACAGTGGCAATTTTTTTAAATTTATCACCAGTTTCCTTCTTGTTTCTTTCTCTCATTTTTTCATAACAGAAATTCTTTTTCCTGTCTTGAAAATTAATGAGATGATATACTTGAATCACTTTGTTCTCCTTGGAAGGTAGACTCTGAAAAAATTCAAGTTGAATTTTTTGAAAGGAGTTGAAAGCAGACTTAAGGCTGTTTGTTTATCTAAGAATACTTGTGGCTCCACAAATAACAGACTACATTTTTTAGAAATAGAATAAGATTGTAGAGATAGTGCTTAACCCTCTTAAACATAAAAAGGTAGGGAATCTGATATGCAAAGATGAGAGAATTCTCCAAGTTCACATAGCAAAAGAAAGAGCCATGACTTGAGTACCCAGGGTTTTTTGACACAGTTCAAGAGTTATTTTTACCTCAGGGGCCTGAATTTCACAGATTTAATGTAAAAAAGCCTTCTATGGTAAAAATGTATTCTGTTATATTTTCAGTATTGTATAGTGCTTGTGATAAATTTAATATTTTCAGTTAAATTGGTATAACCTTCACCATGTTTTTACATGTAAATTACTTTTTTTCTTTTGGTAAAATAGTTCTGGTAGTTTCTTTTCTGTGGGTTGGGAGAGCATAAGTATTGACCTAATAAGCATTGAGGGGTAGGAAGGTAAAAATAGACTGAAAACTCAACCTGATCTGTTCTAAGCTTTGCTCCACGTTTAATTCCAGTGTATTATTTGGTCTTAAACATATACTTAATGGCACACCTACATCCAGCCACGGCTCTTGCCTTTAAAAACATTAGTAATTCAATTCCTATTCCCTCTTCTGCTCTGTAGTTGCTTTATTTTCCTTAAATTTTAGATTGCTAAAATAATTATATAGCTTTTTCAAGCTATGTGTTCAGTCATCCCTTGTTATCTGTGCAGAATTGGTATTAGGACCCTGTGTAGATAAAAGCATTAATACATTACTATATTCAAAACAGAACCTATTCTATTTGAGAATTGAGATAAATTTTCCATTTATCTCAAAGTGTTCTCCATAGGAAAAAGTTCCACTTCAGAATCATGTTGATTTAATGGTAATGTCTCCTTAATGTTCATCCATCTGGAACACTTCTTCAGTCTTTTCTTGACTTTCATAACCTTGACACTTTTGAATAACAGTCCAGTTATTTTGTAGTGGTTTGCATTCGTCTTAATGGTTCCTCATGACTAAGTAGAGCAGCAGTTCCCAACCTGTGGGTTGCGACCCCTTTGTAACAATGAAAATACATCCTGCATATCAGATATTTACATTACGATGCATAACAGTAGCAAAATTACAGTTATGAAATAGCAATGAAAGTAATTTTATGGTTGGGGGTCACCACAACATGAGGAACTGTATTAACTAATGGGTCACAGCATTAGGAAGGTTGAGAACCACTGATACAGAGGTTTTGCTTCTTCAGTAGGAATTGCACAGAAATGATACTGTGTTCTTCTTGCATCCTATCAGGTGGTGCCTGATGTTGGTTTCTCCCATACAACTTGATAACTTGATTAAGCTGTTCTCATGCATCTCTACTGTAAAGTTATTTTTCTCCTCTTCCTAATTAATGGTATTTCTGAGGAAATTGGGAGTACTTGGAGTCTATGTAAATATTCTATTCCTTATCAAAATTTCACTATATTGTTTATGCCATCAGCATGGATTTGTAGTTTCTTACTTTATTAAACTGATAAGAACAGATACTACACTTGATCTCAGCCAAAGGCTGAGAAGCGATAGTTTCTGATTTTATTCAAAGAGTTATAATCTATCATGTATTTTGATATCAAATCGCCCCATATTTGGACAGTAGGAGCCCCTTCAAGTTGATTTCTGTGTCCTTTTGACATGTTTCCGTTCTTTATGACATTCCAACTTCATCTGGTACTTTCCAAGTGCTTTCTTACATTCTAGTTCATCTAATACTTTTTCTGATTTAGTTATGGAATGAGTCACCTTGGGTCCTTTTAATAGAGAATAGTGTATAGAACCAAATCTGAGTGCTAGTTATGCTCATTGCTATTAGGGTATTGCTGTACTCAGGCCAATTTTTTTATTGACAGAACTGGGAAATATTTTTATGTATGCATATATGGACATATTAACACATACATATTTATACTTATGGGTTCCCACTGATCCTTCAAATTCCAATCTAGTACTATGGAGTTCATTTTATTTTTCTGTCTTTCCATAATTTCACCCCTTAATTGATAGTATTAAGAAACTTATCTTTCATTATTTGAACAGTCCCTCTGCATGTAGCCAATTCCGTATTGATACACCCTTCCCTTCACCACTGTTTTTGGTCCCCAATAATCCTGCTGCCTCCCTGTGTGAATATTATCTTCATTTTGTTTGAGATTCAACTCACCCTGCCAAGTTGATACAGTCTTCCTGCAGTGACACTATCTTCATCCTGTCAAGCCCCACAAAGGGTCTCTACTATGCCTTCTTCCCAGAGGATGCCTACTTTGTTTACCCCCACTAGTGGGTTTTGGACTGAACTGTTTAGGAAGGGGGGAAGAGAAAAGTGTTTTATATACTTTGACTTTAAGTTTTTGTCACCTTTCCCCTTATAACTGGTATTTGAAAGGATCACTGTCCTCATATTGGATGCTTGCTTTTTGTTTTGGTGGTTCTTATAAATGGTACTTTCCTGTAGTCAGAATTCCCTATTTGATTATAATTTCTGAGGGTTTTCCTTCTCAACTTGTACATTTCCTTGTCAACAGTACATTTACTCAGATTAATATTAATTAACATACTGAGTTATTTTTTTAAACATTTTGAATTTCAAAATATTAAGGGGGTACAAATATTTTTGCTACATGGCTTGAGTCAGAGCTATAAGTGTGCCCATCATTTGAATAGTGTTCAGTGTACCTGTTAGGTATGTTTTTATCCCTTTCTTGTTCCCTCATTCCCCCCTTTTTGATTTCCAATGACTTTTACTTCCCTCTGTGCCAATTGAATAGTTACAAATTATTAGGGAGTACATGTGGTATTTGTCTTTTCATTCCTGAGATACATTACATGAGATGATGGTCTCCACTTCCATCCATATTGCTGCAAAATACATTAATTTATTTCTTTTTATGGCTGAATAGTACTCCATGGTATGCACATATATCACATTTTGTTAATCACAAATTGATGCACATTTAGGTTGATTCCACATCTTTGTGATTATTAATTATGCTGCAATAAACATGTGTCTTTTTGATAAAAATTACTTTTTTTCCTTTGAGTTGGTACCCAGTAGTGGGGTTGCTGGTTAGAATGGTAAGTATATTTTTGTTTCTTTAAAAAACTCTATGCTGTTTTTTATTGAGGTTTTTACTAATCTGCAGTCATACCAACAATGTATAAGACTTCCTCTCTCTCTGCATCCACTTTTTTTTTTTTTACTTTTTAACAATATTCTACCATGGGTAGGCTGATATCTCATTGTGGTTTTAATTTGCATTTCCCTGAAGGTTAGTTATATTGAGCATTTTTCCATATGATTATTGACCATTTGTCTATACTACTTTGAAAAGCTTCTGTTCATGTATTTTGCTCAATTTTTGTTGGAGTTGTTTGTTCTTTTCTTCCTAATTTGTTTGAGTTATTTATAGATTCTCAATATTAGCCCTTTATTGGATGTATAGTTTGAAGATATTTTCTCCCATTCTGTAAGTTTGCTGTTTGCTCTGTTGATTATTTTATTTGCTGTGCAGAAGGTTTTAATTAAACTAAGTCTCATTTGTTATTTTTATTGTTGCTGTAATAGTCTTTGGGGTTTTAGTCATAAATTCTTTGCTTAACATGATGTCTAGACAAGTTTTTCCTATATTTTCTTCTAGAATTTTTATGGTTTCGTACCTTACATTTAATATTTCATCCATCTTCAATTAATTTTTTTGTATGGCAAGAGGTAGTGGTCTTGTTTCATTCTCCTGTGTCTATCCAATTTTCCAAGCACCATTTATTAAATAGGGCTTTTTTCTCCAGTGTATGTTGATATCTGCTTTGCCAAAGATCAATTTGTTGTAGCTATCTGGTTTTAAGTCTAGGTTCTTTGTTCTGTTTTATTGGTCTGTGCCTCTATTTTTGTATCACAATCATGCTATTTTGGTTATGATAGCCTTGTAATACAGTTTGAAGTTTGGTAATGTGATGCCTCCAGATTGTTCTTTTTGCTTAGATTAGTTTGGTCATTCTGGTTCTTTTTTTGGGGGGAGGGTTCCAAACAAAGCATAGAATGGGTTTTTTTAGATATTTGAAATATGATATTGGTATTTTGATAGGGATTCCATTGGATCTGTACATCACTTTTGGCAGTATGAACATTTTAACAATAGTGATTGTATTGATTTGTGAGCATGAGATGTTTTTCCATTTATTTCTGTCATCTGCAGTTTCTTTTACCAGTGTTTTGTAGTTTTCCTTGTAGAGATTTTTCACCTTGTTAGCTAATCATATTTCTAAGTATTTTATTTTCTTTGTAGATATGGTGAATGCTATTAAGTCTTTGATTTGATGCTCGGATTGACTGGCATCAGTCTATAGAAATGGTACAGATTCATTTACATTGATTTTGTAACATGAGACTTTACTGAATTTATTCACCAATTAGGAGTCCCTTGATAGAGTCTTTGGGATTTTCTAGATACAAGAACATATTGTTAGTGAAAAGTGATAGTTTGACCCTTCTTTCCTGATTTGAATACTCTATTTCTGTCTCTTCACTCATTGCTGTGTCTAGGAATTCCAGTGCTATACTGAATAGCAGTGGTGACCATGTCTTGCTCCTAATGGGAATTCTCAACTTTTCTCCGTTCAGTATAATGTTGGCTATTGGTTTGTCATATTTCACTCTCATAATTTAGATATAGTCATTCTATCCCTAATTGTTGAGGGGTTTTTATCATGAAAGGGTGCTAGATTTTATCTAATGCCTTTTGTTTTTGCATTTATTGAGATGATCACATGGTCTTTGTTTTTGCTTCTGTTTAAGTGGTGAATCACATTTATTTATTTATATATTTTGAAGCATTCTTGCATCTCTAGACTGAAACCCACCTGGCCATGGTGGATTATATTATTAATGTGCTAGTATTTTGTTGAGGATTTTTGTACTTATAATTATCAGTGACATTGGTCTGTAGTTTTGGTTTTTTATAAAATCAGTTATATCTGATTTTATCTTTGCTAGAAAAGACTTTTTGTTTTTTCCTTTGCTGGCTTTGATATCAAGATGATACCAACTTCATGGAATGAGTTGGAGATGACTCCTCTTGTTGATGTTCTAGTATAATTTTTGTAGTATGGTTACCAGCTCATTTTAGGTAATTTAGGTAATTATGCTATAAATCCATTGGGTTCAGACCTTTTTTTCATTGTTCTTGGGAGATGTTTTATTACTACTTCCATCTTGATGCCAATTATTGCTCTATTCAGGAGTTTATTTCTTCCTCATTCAGGCTTGAGAGGCTTCTGTTTCCAGGAATTTATCTATTTCTTCCATGTTTTTTCAGTTGGTGTACATAGAGGTTTTTGTAGTATTCATGGGTGATATTTTGTGTTCCTGCAGTATCTGTTGTAATGACATTTTTCACTTATAATTGAGATTATTTTAGTCCTTTCCATTCTATTTATGATTAATCTGGATAATACTCTATTAATTTTGTTTATCTGTTTAAATAATCCATTTTTTGCCTGATCAATTCTTTGTATTTTTTTTAGTTTCTATTTCCTTTAGTTCTGTTTTGACCTTTGTTATTTCTTTTCTGCTGTCTTTAGGTTTCATTTGCTCTTCCCTTTCTAGTTCCTTGAGATGTGGTATTAGGTTGTTAATTGGTGATTTTTCTGTCTTTTTGATGTAGGAATTTAAGTCTATGAATTTCCTCTTATGACTAGTTTTGGTCAATCCCAACTATTTTGATAGCTTGTGTCCCCTTTGCTGTTTAGTTCAAGGAATATTTTTATTTCCTTCTTAATTTCATTATTGACCCAATAATCATTCAGCAGGATGTTATTTCTATGACTTTTGTAGATTTGAATGTTTATCTTGTAATTGGTTTCTAGTTTCATTCTACTATGGTCTGAGAATAGACATGGTATGATTTCTGCTTTTTTGAATTTGTTGAGACATGTTTTGTGGCTTAAGATATGATCAGTCTAGGAGAATGTCCCATGCACTGGTGAGAATAATGTACACAGAGATGTCTGGAAAGTATGCAGCCATGTAATTTGAAAAATGGAGGTGAACATGGCTCGATCCTTCCCAGATAACCCTTGTATTCGGTAGCTTTTAGGTAGAATTCTCTAGATGTTTGTTGGGCCTGTTTGTTCTGGAGTCCCATTTAAGTCCAGTGTTTCTTTATTTATTTTCTGCTTTGATGATCTGTCCAGCTCTTGTCAGTAGGGTGTTCATGTTCTTCACAATTACAATGACATTATCTCTTTGCTTTGATCTAATAGAATTTGTTTTATATATCTGGGAGTGCCTGTGTTAGATGTATATATATTTAGGATTGTTATATCTTCTTGTTGAATTGCTCCTTTTACCATTATATAATGACCCTCTTTTTTTTTTTTTAATTTACTATTGCCAATTTAAAATCAGTTTTATCTGATATGAGAATGGCTGCCCCTGCTCTCTCTCTTGTATGTGTGTGTGTATAATAATTTCCCCATCCTTTTGCCTTTATTCTGAATAAGTCCTTGTGTGTTCTTGTCTGAAAAGATAGAAAATACTTGGGTTGTAATTTTTAGTCTATTCAGCTAGCCTGCCTTTTGAGTGGAACATTCAGACTATTAATGCTGACTAATACAATTGTCTGTGTGGGTTGGTATTCTGTTCACTGTATTGGGTAGTACCTTATTGCTTTGTTTTCCCTCTTGTGCTAGTGTTTTATACTAGTTGTGAGCTTTGCTTTAGCTTTAGGGTGATTTTACACTGGTGGGTATCTATTGTGCAGTTCCTGGTATTATGCAATTTGGAGTATTCCTGTAGGGCAGGTTGAGTCATGACAAATTACTTTGCTAGAAAAGACTTTATTTCTCCATCAATTACAAAATTTAGTTTTCAGGATACAAAGTTATGGGCTAACAGTTGTTCTGTTTAAGAAGACTGAAATAGGGCCCCAATCCATCCTGGCTTGTAAGGTCTCCACCAGGTAGTCTGCATTGTTAGTTAGTTGTTGATTTCATCTTACTGCTTGTAGAATTTTCTCCTTCATTTATACTTTAGCCAGGTTTATTAATATGTGTAGGTTTATTAATATGTGTCTTGGAGATGTCCTATTTAGTATGAATCTTCCTGGTGTTCAATGACTATATTGTTTGTGCATGTTTGAATCTCTGGCAATATCAAGAAAGTTTTCCTCAATAATTCCCTTTAATAGGCTTTCCATGCTTTTTCTCTTTCTTCTTTTCCCTCAGGGATACCTGTAATTCATATGTTAATTCACTTCACATAATCCCATATTCCTCTAAGTGATTGCTCAGTCTTTTTTATTTTCTTTTTTGCCTTTTTGAATGACTGAGTTAGTTCCAGAGCCTGGTCTCCAACTCTGAGATTCTTTCTTCTGCTTGATTTAGTCTGTTGTTGAAGCTTTATGTTGTGTTTTTAACTCTTTAATTTGTTTATGTTCTGTTATATCCTTTATGTTGTTTATCTCATTAGCAACTTTTTGTTGAAAAATTTTGACTTCTTTTTATTGGTTTTCAGCATTCTCTTCAATTCCATTTATCTTATTCGCCCCCCCACCCCCATCACATTCTGAATTCCATATCTGTCATTTTGACAAATTTCTTTTTTGTTGAAGTCCACTGGTATAGCTCCATTTTTATCCCCTGAGGGTAAAGAACTGCTTCGTTCTTTCATGTTTCCAGGATTCTTTTGCTGGTTTCTCCTCATCTGAGTCCTCTCCTCTCAACTCTGGGATAATAGGTTTGTAGGGCAACTATTCTATTTTGTTGAGAATTATCCTACTTAGTTAGAAGAAGGGGAGGACCCTAAATGGCACTTTTGTGTTCTACTCTGGAATACTGACATGTCAGGGGCACACTGAGGACCTATAGTGTAGCAGTTCTGTTTTGTTCCATTTCATTATAGTTTCTTCAGTTTAAATCAGTGCTGGATGATCTTGTGGGATGGTGGGATGGATGTTCCCTTGCTTACTGTTGGAAATTCAAGTTGGGAGTTTGGTTAGACCATTTCCATGGAGGCTGAATTGGGGGGGGGGATTGCTCTGCCTAGTGTCTCCCAGTGTAGTTGACACTGGCAGCTAGGTGAGACTACTGGGCAGTTGTTATGGGTGACTAGGTTGTGGGTGTTTGCTTGAATCAGGTGCAGGTGTAATGGTGGCTTGATGCTTAGTGATCCCTGTTGGAGCATTGGACCTTGGGTTGGTTCTGGCAGTCAGTGACAGTGGTAGAGACTCAGAGTGTGGTCTTGGGGCCAAGGTACATTGCTGAAATCTTGTGGATGGTACTGTAGACTTGGTGGGAGCCCTAGAGCCACAGGGGATGAGCCCTGGGCCAGGGCACAGTGAACTGGATTTATGGATTGTGGGAGAAGAGCTGCACAGGTAGGGGGCTGTTCTGCCAGTGTGGGGACTACTGATGCCCACTTGGGTTGGCCTGGGGTACTGGCAGGCCAGACTTCTTTCCCTGCTTAGGTCCCACTGAGGCAGTTGCCTAAGGTTTCCAGCCTTGTGCCTGTGGCACCTGAGGCTCCTCCTTTGCTGAGATCCCATGCTTGTTTGTGTATGTTTGGGGCACTTGGCTCCTAGTCACAAGGCACGGGATGAGGGAATGTCCTTTCTGCTTGGTCCCTTCTTAGCCTGGCAGGGGTGATGTAAAGGGTACTGCTGAAAAGCTTAGTTCTGAGCATACCTGATGCCATGTATCTGAGAATTCAGAATGGTGTCAGCTTCAGAAACCTAGGATCTGCATCCCCCATATCCCTGCTACACCTCTTCTCCAGGGCAATATCTTTGCACTGATGCTGAGAAGCTCCCCACTAGTCCATATGTCTATGGTGGTGGAGGGAGTCCCCTCAGCTTGGGCTGCCTGAAACTTTTGATCCTTTCCTTGAGAGTTGTGTACCCATAGACTGATTTTTAGTCTGCTATCTTCCCCTACTGCAAGTAGTATGAATTGTATTGGGATGCCCAGTTTAATCTCTGAGACGGTAAGTGGTACTTATAGGTAAGAATCAGCTACTCAGCCTATTTGATTGAGTGAGTAGATGCTGTAATGTTCTTTTGGTGCTCTATGCTATTAGTGTACCACATTATTTTCCCTTGCCAAATGTGGCACATTCTTCCATATTTTTGTGATTGTTTTTGATTACTCAGAGGGTAGATCAAGCACATACTTATAGCACCAATCAGACAGAGGTGCTGAACAATGAGAAGAAAAAAAGAGCATCAGATTTATCATCATCAAAGAAATTAGATCTTTGTTGGACTACCATATACCTAGTTCACCATTTAGAATTATTTATATTTTGAAATACATGTGAGAGAGGCACAATAGCCTTTTCTATAATTAAGGCTTTTGAAGGCCTTAATTTAAATATTCCTCTGTTCCCTTGTTCTTTCTAGAATTTAGCACTGAGAACCCTACCTCCAACAGAGTTATAGGATATTCCATCCCATGGCATTTTATTGCACATCTATCCTAAGAGCACCTTGTGTAATAATTATATTTTAATAGTTTCTCCTGGCTAAACCATGAAGCCCATAAGGAGAAGGACATGTTCCTATCTAGCTGTCTATTTCCTGCGTCCCAGAGAGATATGAAAAGTAGAGATTCCTTACATGTTGTCAATTGGAATCATTTATTGTTGTGTTTATACTTGCTGATGGTGGAAAGATTAAATTATTTCTCATAAACCATAGGACACATGATTAATTAGCATCTACTGGGATTGAATTGGACATATCCAGGAAGTCTACTTTGTTAATACAT
This sequence comes from Loris lydekkerianus, assembly GCA_963574355.1. Lineage (NCBI taxonomy): Eukaryota > Metazoa > Chordata > Mammalia > Primates > Lorisidae > Loris > Loris lydekkerianus. The sequence goes on along the minus strand of CAUYPK010040124.1, from coordinate 9,698 downwards.
CAAACTGTTCAGATAATAGACAGTGTTCAGAAATAAGCAATCTGAGAAAGCTGTAAGATTCTTATGCAACAAGGTGGTTTACTGGTTTTCTTTCCTTCCAGCTTGGCTGATATTCTAGCAATACATCTTTAGATTTTCTATATTTATTCTTTACATTCATGTTCATTCAGTTGTGTTAGTTCTTAAAAGTATCAAATTACCTTTTCAGTTAGATTTTGACCAGAGTTCTAAGTACCTTCTTATTTGTTCACTAAAGGCAGTTAAAAAAGAATAAAATTAAAAATTCTGTTGCTTGATTGATTTTACATGACCATTGGCTCTTTTGCTGTTTAAATATCATCTATCTATGGCCTGTAGGAGCCTTACAATACCTTGACTCATTCCTGCCATATAGTGACAGTCCTGCCCCAGACTACATAAAGATTCTAAAGGTCATCTTTTGAGTATGAAGACATCTGCATAGACTGTTTTTCAATGGAAGTGGTTCTCACATACCAATTAGCTCATGGAAACTGGTTTGTTATGGATATTGTTGTATGTCTGCAGTGAAAAACAACCAATTTAGAGATTTTCTCCTAGAGAGCTAACTGCATTCTTATAAAAGGCCTTCCTTTATTCTGAGATTTTCCTTTATACTCTTGGTTTGGTAAAATGAACTTTTGCATTATCTTTAATGAAAAAATAGCAATCAGGGCTTGTGAATCTGTACCCTTATCTGAAACCCTTGATAAAATATATGCTTCAGAATTTAGTTTCTTCCTGGATTTTAGAAAGGCAGTAGCATACATATATCCTATATTATATAACATCTCAGCAGGGTTTGGGGCGACACCTCATAATCAGTTATAGTAATAGTAATATTTCTGCAGTGAAATGTAAGAATATTTATATAAAGTGAAAGAAAAAGCCTGTGAATAGCCACATGTCAGTTCAGGTCAGGCTTTACTGCCAGATGAGTTTAGATCACTTTAGATTTTGCTGCCAAATTAGTTACAGATGAGAAAACAAGGAACATTTGATTTCCAAATGTTTAGATTTTGAAATTGTGGATAAAAGATTACCTTTTAAAATTTCCTTACTTTGCAAAATGAATTTGGCTACCCTATTAGTACCCCCCAAATGTTTTTGAAATTTCACTGGTCCACAGCATCCAAAAGCATGGGAAACACTCCCTTGAAAGCTATTGAAGTGAGTATAACTTTACTTTTATATTCATCTCTACCCAATGATAAATTTCCACTCTTTTTTTTCAAAGAAATATATTGCATTGTTGGCTATAATCTTTGAATGTTGCATGATTCTCTAAATATACTTTTAATTGAAGTAAATTGAAATTAAATTTATCTTGTAGCATTTTTAGGAAGTTGGAGAAGGAGAGAAGGTAGCCTAACCCCATCATAACTCCCAGTGATAGTTTAGGATTCTTTGGTAGGGTTCTAGCCTATAATGTTTCCTCCACTGAATTTATCTGGACAAAAAGATTAATAAACTTAAGATTCTAGAGACTGGTTTGTGTTGGAGGAAGGGCAATGTCAAATACCTACATGAACTTAGGTTAACTGATTAATCTTTGGTGTTTGTCATTTATGTTCCTATCCATACAATGGAGTTAACAGTTTCCACCTTGCAAGTATAAAGTCAGTTATCAGCTATCAAAATACTTCAATGATGAATAATGCTTTAATATGTAAAATAGTTACTTTGAGGAATGACTAATGTAATATAAAGTAATAGAATCAAAGCAACATAGCTACACAATTATTATCCTAGCAAATTTGTCCATTAAGTAGATTGGTAAAACAAGTATTTTACCTATCTGGGCTAAATTTTTGTTAGTAGAGGGTTGCGAAAAGGCATGTCAGGAAGGAAGGATTTTGCTCCAGGTTCCTATGTGCTTGCTCATTAGGGTATTTTTTTTTGCATCTTTACTATTGCTCAGCTTCTTCACCCAGTGGTCAGTAGCTTTCTCTGGTGCTACCAGAGAAAATTTTGTAGCAGAGTGCTTCTGGTAGAACAATTTTTAAAGGTTGATTTGGGGCATATTCCAAAGGGTAGGTTTCTGGAAATTTTCATAGGATGAGCACTACAGCAGCTTTTCTGTCCTGCACTGAGCTACAATTGTGTCCTCTCTAGGTCTGGATCTCAGCACTTCCTTGGGTGCTCTATCTCAGCTCTAGAGGTAGTGGTTGCTCCTGATATGTGTGATTCTTGTATTTTTAGAATTCTCCGTACTAATTACTAGCCAATTTCTCATCACTCCAATTCCCTGTTATTCCAATTTCCTGTTATGATTAATAATTCCTTATGTGTAACTCAGTTCAAATTGATGTGTGGTTTCTTTCTCCTGATTGGATCCAGACAGATGCAACCAATGAAAGGTTTCCATGAGCTACCATGTGCCATTTGCAAGGAGATTGTCTCTTTTTTAATGGACCTAACATTATGAACACAATAAGGCAATTTTTTTTTGGGGGGGGGACCAAGGTTCACTCTGTTGCCCTGGGTAGATTGCAATGGTGTCATAGTAGTTCACATCAACCTCAAACTCCTGGGTTCAAGCGATTCTCCTGTCTCAGGCTTCTGAGTCACTGGGACTGTAGGCACCCACCCCAACACCTAGCTAATTTTTCTATATTTAGTAGAGATGGGGTATCACTTTTACTCAGGCTGGTCTCAAACTCCTGAGCTCAAGCAATTCACCCACGTCAGCCTCCCAATAAGGTAGTTAAGAGAGAATACCATTGTTTCTAATGTTGAAAAAATTAAGACAACACATTTCAAATATCCTTTAGGGAAATGTCTTAAAATATCATAAAGCTTACCTTTGTGTTGTTTATGGTCTCTGCCTACCTGTGTAGCTGTCTCTCCTCTGCCTCCACACCCTTAACCCTTCCTGTAAGTTCTTACCCTTCTCCCCTTCTCTACCTCCTTATATTCTAATCCCAAACTTCCTTCAATGACCTATCACTTGGCTTCCCTGGGTTTCAATTTCTTTCTTGGTGAGGCAGAGATATAAAGGATAATAAATTAATGAAATTGAGGATATGAAAGTGTTTTTTGATTAGTAGAGCACCATACAAAATTAGAGTGATAAGATTTGTGTTTATTAAATAGTTTTCTATTTCATGATTTTAATTTTTTTTTACTTTTTTTTTTAATTATAGATAAAAATATGCACCATAGATGTGGCCCAACCCATCACCCTCCCTCCACCCAAACCTCCCCCTTCCCTTCCCCTTCCTTAGTCCTTTCTTCATAGTCTTGTGGTATAGTTGGGTTATAGCCTTCATGTGAAAGCTATAATTTAGCTTCATAGTAGGGCTGAGTACATTGGATACTTTTTCTTCCATTCCTGGGATACTTTGCTAAGGAGGAAATTACTGTTAACATTCTGAAATGTTTCCTATTTTTTCATTGCTTCCTTTTACCATAGATAAAGGCTAAATTCTTGATAAGCTTAACCTTTATATACTGGTAGTATTTTATTAGTTAATTTGCTATGCTTCACAGTTTTGGGTGGCTAAACCTCCCCCCAAAATATATGCACATATGAATTTTATAATTTTGCAGTGTTATTCCTGTGTTACAACTATTTAAGACTATAGAATTAACTAACATCTTAATTTTAGTCCAAATGCTCATGGGTTCAGTTTTACTCTTACAAAAAACACATATGCTGTTAAATATGCTTAATTTTTAGCTCAATTTTCTTAGAACTACTATATTTAATTTTTATCCCATGATCAGATTTGATGTTTTTAGTTTCTAGGAAAAATTCACACTTTAAAATTTCCTTAATTTTTTTGCAGCCTGAATTCAACAAAAAGAATACTTTCTACCTTTTCAACCACGTTGACATCACTATTTCGTATCACAGGGAAAGTGGTACAAATCGGAGTGTTGCAAGATTGGTAGCTGCCAGACTTGACCCCAAAAGGTAATAGTACAGAGTCCCTCCCTCCCTCTCTTCCTTCCTTCCTACAGAGTCTCACTATGTTGCCCTTGGTAGAGTGCCTTGGTGTCACAGCTCACAGCAAGCTCAAACTCTTCGGCTCAAGCAATTCTCTTGCCTCAGCCTCCCAAGTAGCTGGGACTACAGGCGCCCACCACAATGCCCGGCTATTTTTTTGTTGCAGTTGTCATTGTTGTTTAGCTGGCCTGGGCCGGTTTGAACCCGCCACCCTCAGTGTATGTGGCTGGCACCATAACCACTGTGCTATAGGCGCCGAGCCCAGAGTTCCTTTTTAATTAGCTCCAGTAATTTAAAAATTAATTCAAAATTTAGAAATTCTCAATTAGAAATTTCACTTATACCACACTCGTGTGATAGAACATTAGGCATACATTTTGAAAAATCAAATTGGATTAGGAGTAGAATATAAATGTCTTTTTTCTTTGTCTTTCTTTTTTTTTTTTGAGATAGAGCCTCAAGCTGTTGTCCCAGGTAGATCCAAGTCCTGGGCTCAAGTGATTCTCTTGCCTCAACCTCCAGGTAGCTGGGACTACAGGCGCCTGCCACAACGCCTGGCTATTTTTTGGTTGTAGTTGTTATTGTTGTTTGGCAGGCCTGGGCTGGATTCGAACCTGTCAACTCTGGTGTATGTGGCTGGCACCTTAGCCACTTGAGCTATAGGCGCCGAGCCGAGTATAAATTTCTTAACACAACAATTAAATAAGTGAGGTGAAGGCTATGTTAACCAGTTTGATGTAAGCATTCCAAATTATATATATTGTACCTCATAAATGCAGTAATGTACATAGTCATGATCTAATTAAAAAAAAAAGAAAAATCAGATCGGCAATTTCACTTCCTATAGTAAGTAATTTTACTTAGTGATAGTGAACATCTGGAAACCATGTAATGTGAGGAGGAAATGATGGGTCTGGGAGAGAATAGACTTAATGAGGGTGTCCTAAATGTTTTCATTAAATTGTGTCATATGACAATGGGGTTAAATACAGATTTGTGTTTCATCAGAGGACAAGTCTAGTACCAGTGGGGTCTTTTAGGAAGGTATCAGCTGAGTCTGCTAATGATTAGGGCTTTCTAATAGTTCAATAAATAACCTCGAGGATTAGTGAGTCCTTTATCCCTGGACTTGTGGTAGATAGAACCTGGATGACCCAGCTCTTAGAGATGGGACAATTATGTGTTTAGCATAGTACTCAGTCCTGAGTATGTAAGTACCCAATGACTTGTAAAGGGCAATTCCGCATTGGGTAGAAGATCAGAAAAATGACCACTAATATTCCAAGTCTAGGATTCTAGCACTGTAGGATAAGTACTTTTCGATTAATAAAGGTAAGGCAGGGAATATGTCACACAATGTATAACATAATGATTCATTATGGGTAAAGTATTATAAAACCTGAAATACTAGGATAGATGAAATTATCCCTTGAAACTTAAGTGCAGCACATTAAAGGAGGCAGGCGTGGTAGAGTTTTCTGACTGCAGAATAAGGAATTAGGAAATTTGGATTTTAGTCTCATCCCTACTGATTTCATTTCGAAAGTCAACCCTGAGTTTATTAAAATGAATCAGACTTCATTGTTTTTAGGCTTACCACCCTATTTTATTTTAGCCCAGGTTGTTCCATTTTTAACAGCCCATGACCAAAGGGAAAGAGCAGTTAGAGAATGTATCGTGCCAGGCTGTTGATTATGGTAGGTTAACTTGACCTTTCACAGATTTAATTTTCTCATCTGTAAAATGAGAAGGCCGAATTAGGAGTTTTAAATGTGGAACTTGGTACATCAACCCCTGTAAATTTTTATTCACGTGTATTTTTCTGGGGGTAAATGGCCATAGATTTCGTTAGATAAATAGGCCCCAAATGGTTAAGAACACTGGTGCTTTCCAGCTCATTTTTTGTTATTTCTTTTTTTCCCAATAAAACTCTTAGAAATTATAGGTATTTAAGATGTATATGCTATTTTGATATACCTCTATATAGTGAAATTGTTACTATAGTCAAGCAAATTGACATATCCCCTCATATGCTTAGCTTTTTTTGTAGTAAGAGTACCTAAAAATCTACTTTCTTAGTAAATTTTCAGTGTACAAAACTATTAACTATAGCCCACATGCTGTACCTTAGATGTCTACACTTAACTCATCCTGTGTAACTTCAAGTTTGTACCCTTTTTTTTTTTTTTGTTATTGTTGTCATTATTGTTTAACAGGCCCTGGCCAGGTTCGAACCCACCAACCCCCATGCATGTGGCCAGTGCCCTAACCACTGAGCTATGAGCGCCCAGCCAACAAGTTGGTACCCTTTGACCAACATCTCCATCCCTCCTGTCCCTGCTCATGGTAACCACTATTTACTTTGTTTCTATGTATTCAACTGTTTTTTTTTGTTTGTTTGTTTTTTGCAGTTTTTGGCTGGGGCTGGGTTTGAACCCACCACCTCTGGTATATGGGGCCGGTGCCCTACTCCTTTGAGCCACAGGTGCTGCCACCCCCCCCACCTCCCCAGTATTCCAACTTTTTAAAGATTTCGGGCAGCATTTTCTTTCTGTAGCTAGCTTATTTCACTTAGCATAATGTCCTCAGGTTCACCCATGTTACAATTGCAGTAATTTTTTCTTCCTCAAAGTTTTTAAAAGGCTGCATAATGTTCCATTGTGTATGTGTGTATCACAATTTCTTTTCTTTTCTTTTTTGTAGAGACAGAGTCTTACTTTGTCACCCTTGGTAGAGTGCTGTGGCATCATACAGCTCACAGAAACCTTCAACTCCTGGGCTTAGGCAATTCTCTTGCCTCAGCCTCATGAGTAGCTGGGACTGCAGGCGCCTGCCACAACGCCCGGCTGTTTTTTTGTTGCAGATTGGCTGGGGCCGGGTTTGAACCTGCCACCCTCGGTATATGGGGCCGGTGCCCTACTCACTGAGCCACAGGTGCCATCCTATCACAGTTTCTTTATCCATTCATCCATTAACAGACATTTAGGTTATTTCCCTGTCTTGGCTATTTTGAATAATTCTTCAATGAACCCAGGAGTGCAGCAGATATTTCTTTGAGGTACTGATTTTGTATATCTAGAAGTAGGATTGCTGGATCATATAGTAGCTCTATTTTTAGTGCTTTGAGGAACCTCTCTGCTGTGCTTCAAAATGGTGGCACTAATTTACGTTCCCACTAACAATGTGCATGGATTCCTTTTCCTCCACGCTCTGGCCAACCCTTGTTATCTCCTGTCTTTTTTTGTTTGTTTTGAGACAGAGTCTCACTTGTCACCCTTGGCAGAGTGCCATGTCGTCACAGCTCACAGCAACCTCAAACTCATGGGCTTAAGCGATTTTCTTGTCTGAGCCTCCTGAGTAGCTGGGACTATAGGCACCTGCCACAACACCTGGCTATTTTTTTTTTTGAGACTGGGTCTTGCTCTTGCTCAGGCTGTTATCGAACTTGTGAGTGCAGGTAATCCACCTGCCTTGGCCTCCCAGAGTGCTAGGATTACAGGCATGAGCCATGGTGCCTAGCCATCTCCTGTCTTTTTGAAAATACTCATTCTAACAGGTGTGAGGTGATATCTCAGTTGTGGTTTGGATTTACATTCTCTGATGATTAGAGATTTCCAATTCTGTTTGATCTTAGTAAAAGAATATTCTTTTTTTATTATTAAGTTAAATACACATAGATCATGAATACATTTATGCATATGTGGTGCACAATGTGTTGGTTTTTTTTTATATAATCTGATGTGGTTACATCAAACCAATCAACATACCTTTTGCCTCATTTACTTGATTATTGTGTTAAGACATTTATGTTCTACATTTGACAGTTTTGACTTGTACCCTTGCAATATGCTCCATAGGTGTGGTCCTGCCATTTACCCTTCCTCTGTCAAACCTCTCCCTCCCCTCCCTTCCCGCTCCATTTCTCTCCTTTATCCTGGGCTATAGTTGTGTTCTATCTTTTATAACAAAGTGTGAGGTTTCATAGAAGTACTGAGTACATTGGATACTTTTTCCTCTATTCTTGAGATACTTTACTCAAGAGAATATGTTCCAGGTCTTTCCATGTAAACGTAAAAGAGGTAAAGGCTCCATCAATTTTTTCTTTTCTTTTTTTTTTTTTGAGACAGAGCCTCAAGCTGTCACCCTGGGTAGAGTGCTGTGGCATCACAACTCACAGAAACCTCCAAACTCCTGGGCTGAAGTGATTCTCTTGCCTCAGCCTCCCAAGTAGCTGGGACTACAGGTGCCTGCCACAATGCCCAGCTATTTTTTGGTTGCAGCCATCGTTGTTTGCTGGGCCTGGGCTGGATTCGAACCCGCCAGCTTAGGTGTATGTGGCTGGTGCTTTAGCTGCTTGAGCCACAGGCGGCAAGCCAGGCTCTGTCTTTTTTAAGGCTGCATAGTATTCCATGGTATACATATACCACGATTTATTTATTTATTTATTTTTATTGTTGGGGATTCATTGAGGGTACAATAAGCCAGGTTACACTGATTGCAATTGTTAGGTAAAGTACTTCTTGCAATCATGTCCCAGAAAGTGATACCACAGTTTATTAATCCATTCATGGATTGATGGGCACTTGGGCTTCTTCCATGACTTGGCTATTACAAATTGAACTGCAATGAATAATCTGGTGCAAATATCTTTTTTGCAAAGTGATTTTTGGTCTTTTGGATATACTCCTAGTAGAGGAATTGCAGGATCCAACAGCAGGTCAATTTTTAGATTCCTAAGTGTTCTCCAAACTTCTTTCCAAAAGGAATGTATTAGTTTGCATTCCCACCAGCAGTGGAGAAGTGTTCCCTTTTCTCCTCATCCACGGTAACATCTGTAGTTTTGGGATTTTGTTATGTGGGCTACTCTTACTGGAGTTAGATGGTATCTCAAAGTGCTTTTGATTTGCCTTTCTCCGATGATTAAAGATGATGAGCATTTTTTCATGTGTCTGTAGACCATGTGCCTGTCTTCTTCAGAGAAGCTTCTGGTCAGGTTTCTTGCCCATAGTGAAATGGGATCACTTGTTTTCTTATTAATACGTTTGAGTTCGCTGTAGATTCTGGTTATCACACCTTTGTCAGAAACATAACCTGCAAATATCCTCTCCCAGTCTGAGGGCAGTCTGCTTGCTTTATTTACTGTGTTCTTGGCAGTGTAGAAGCTTTTTAGTTTGATCAGATCCCAGTAATGTATTTTTGGTATTGCTTCAATTGCCTTGGGAGTCCTCCTCATAAAGTTCTCTCCCAAGCCAATTTCTTCAAGTGTTTTTCCTGCACTCTCTCCAAGAATCTGTATGGTTTCATGTCTTAGGTTTAAGTCTTTTATCCAGTGAGAGTCAATTTTTGTTAGAAGTGAAAGGTGTGGGTCCAGTTTCAGTCTTCTACAAGTTGCCAGCCAATTCACCCAGCACCATTTGTTAAATAGGGAATCTTTTCCCCACTGAATGTTTTTAATTGGCTTGTCAAAGATCAAATAACTGTAAGTAGCTGGATTCATCTGTTGGTTCTCTATTCTGTTCCATTCATCTACCTCTCTATTTTTGTGCCAATACCATGTTGTTTTGATCACTATAGATTTATAGTATAGTCTGAAGTCTGGTAGTGTGATTCCACCTGATTTGTTTTTATTTCTGAGTAATGTCTTGGCTATTCAAGGTTTTTTTCTGTTTCCATATAAAATGAAGTACTAGTTTTTCCAGATCTTTAAAGTATGACAGAGGTGCTTTAA
>CAUYPK010040123.1:0-12704 GCA_963574355.1 Loris lydekkerianus | reverse complement strand
TAACCCAACTATACCACAAGACTATGAGGAAAGGACCAAGGAAGGGGAAGGGAGGGGGGAGGTTTGGGTGGAGGGAGGGTGATGGGTTGGGCCACATCTATGGTGCATATTTTTATCTATAATAAAAAAAAAAGAAAAAAGAAAGAAAAAAAGGAGACAGAGATTTTAAGGGTGCTAAGGTTGTTTCCTGACTGGAGCTCCAGGTCCGATCAAAACAAGAGAGAAATCTCATTTTCCACTGTAAGGATGTGATACGTTTCTGGCTGTGATTGAGAACAGGGAGGTTCAACCATCTGACTCGGGTCAGAGGCCTGGATTTTGTTCCTGGGAGCCCAAGTCAAGCTTACTGTGTGGCCTGGGGCAGGCTGTGCTGTACTGAGACTGTGACCTCCTTGGTGATTGTTATTATTATTTACTGGGAAAGACCAGCCAGGGCATATTAAATGAAGCAGTTTTCCAAAATTCTTTTTGGTTTATGACTGGGTTCCCCTTCCCCAAGCTTCTATCTGATTAAAAGGTTTCTTAATAACGGCTGTGATTTATTGAGTGTTCATCCCAAGTTAGACACTTCACCCAGCCTTTTGAAAGCATTATCTCTTTTAATCTTCAGGGGAAGGCCCGGAGATAGCAAGTATATTTTATTCCTATTTTATTATACAAACAAAGAAACTAAGACACAAAGAATGGACTTAGAGATCAGGTGGGTTTCCTCCAAAGATACAGTTTTTAAACACAATGTTGGTGACAATTTTGCTGCATTTGCATTTAAGGACATTTCAGGACAATGGTGGTAAGAATGGATTCAGAGAGGTGAGTACACCTGCTCAAATTCCACCCCCCATAGAGGCTACAAGACGACAGACGCCACCTCCGGATCTGCATTTCTGTACTGTCTGTGTTTAATTGCCTTCCAAGCAGATTCTTCCCTGCCCTGTTCATGTCCCCACTACACCACCTTCCAAAAACAGCTGTTTTTTAGCCAGTAACAACCTAGGCATGTACTCTGTGTACCAGAGCCTTTTCAATGAGCCACAGATCTCCAGCCTGGAAGAAAAGCCACTGGAGGTCCCAGGCCAGGCATGGGGGGGAGGAGATAGACAGAAAATATTCAGAAACTGGGAAATAGGGAATGTCCGGATCCTGCCTAAAATTCCAGGGAAAAAGGCACACAGTGGTTAGAGGAACAGGCACCAGCAGCGTGAGGACCATGGAGAGGAAACTGTGCTTGTTGGTCCCCAACAGCAGCCATTCATATCTGTAGGGTATTTGTTTTTGGAGAAGAAACAGCTGTGAGGGTAAAAACACTTCCTGAGTGAAGCAACTCCATGTCCCACAGAAGCTGGGACACATCTGATTTTGTGTGATGCCTTAAAAGTAGAAATAAACATGATTAGACGTTTAGCTTTTTATATAAACCACTAAGAAAAGACATTTTGCAAAGGTCTGATTTGGGGTTCAAAAACAAAGTCATCAGAGACCAGATGGGAAGCTGAAAGTGGAAAACCTGTTAAAATTTTTGAATTATCTTTCCCTGTTGCTAGTGTTAATAACTCTGAGTCAGAGAATGCTTAAAGGCTTTAAACATCTTTTCTCCTTTTGTCTTCATTCTATATCTCTATGTGGTACAGATTAGTAAGTCATTGCTTTTCTCCTGTGAAGAAACTGAAGAACAGCAAGGTTAAGTAGCTCACCCAAGGTCACATAGCTAGTAAACAAAAAAGATAGGATTCAAATCAGGTTGTGTTGAGCACTAGATACCATGTCCTTAACCTAGTCCAGGGCCATACTAAACATTTTGCAAAATTATTTAAGAAGCCTCAAATGGCCAGGCATGGTCACGCCTATAATCCTAGTACTCTGGGAATCTGAGGCAGGTGGATTGCTTGAGCTCAGGAGTTCAAGAGCAGCCTAAGCAAAAGTGAGACCCTGTCTCTAAAAAGTAACCAGGTGTTGTGGCGGGTGCCTATGGTCCCAGCTACCTGGGAGGCTGAGGCAAAAGGATTGCTGTGAGCTATGACTTCACGGCACTCTACCCAGGGTGACAAACTGAGACTCTGAAAGAAAGAGGGAAGAAAGGAAGGAAGGAGAGAGAGAGACAGAGAGAGAGACCGCTCAGTGATTGAAAGCATCAAAGAAATTCCAGATAGGATTTTTGAAGCCAGCCTTAGAAAGTTCTCTCAATCCCTTCTCGTGGCCAGACAGCAAGAAAGGAGACATGTTCAGGAGCTGAGAATTGCTGTCCAAGATAGTTAAGAATGCTCAGAAATATGGAGGGCAAAGGAGATAAATGCCCAGAGATGGGCTGTGATTGACAAAGCCACTATCCTCAAGACTGGATGCTATACGAGATTTGTCAGTGACAGTCACTTGGCCAGAAAAGACAATATCATCCAATCTGTCTGAGCCAGAGCTTAACAGAGCAGCCAAGATTTACAGAGGACCTAAGTGTCACGTCTACAAAAGTTTTAAGCAAACACTTAGTAAGTAGAATCAAATTTTCTCTTCCTAACAATCCTACAAGGAATTATCAAGGCAACCGTGTTCAGTTGAGCAGACCATGTACTGTGCAAAAAGGATGCCATTCACATTCTACTCTCTTTGCCTTTGCGCATTTATATACAAAGTTGTTCCTCAGCATTTATGGGAGATTGATTGCCTGACTCCCAAAGGACACCAGAATCTGAGGATGCTCAGGTCCCTGAAATGAAACGGCAAACATATTTGCATATAATCTTTGTATACGCTTTTGTATCCAGATTATTTATAATACCTAACACAATGTAAATGCAATGCAAACAGTTGTTATACTGTTTTGGAAATAATAACATGAAAAATCTTTGTATATGTTCAGTACAGATGCTTTCTTTCTAGACTATTTCCCACGCACCGTGGATTGAATCGATAAAATCGGAGCCCACGGTTATGACGGGCTTGCGGTATTTATTACAATAGTTTTCCAGAAGATGGCAGTAAGATGTCTTGGTTCAATGAAATCAGTATATTATGACAAATTTCTGACATGCAAGTTAGACGACTTGAGGAAAGGGTACCTTTTTCTAAGTACACAAAGACACAGTGTGGGCTAGCAGTGACTCTGGCTATGATCATTCTTCTTTTTCACAAATAGGTCTACTGAGGTTGAGAGCAATGAAGTCCCTGGTTCAGTGCCACAGAGCCTGTTAGAAGGTAAGTCAGGTTTCAAACCAGCCTAGTCTGGGCTGCCAACCACTACACTGGGGCTCCTCGGAGGCTGAGAAACAAGTAACCCAACCAGATGAAAAGTAGACATGGGAGATTATTTCATTTGATGAGACCATATTGGGGGGGGGGGGGAGAAAACAGAGGGCTGGGCAAAGTGTAAACTCTGCTTTCGGTCTTTGTGTCTGATACAAGAGGCATCAGTAACTTCTAACATAAGAGATCCTCCAAATTTTCATAGAAAAAAACCTCACTGAGATGTTTGGTCAGATCTCATTATAACTATATCCTGGTTATGGTAGAATTCATTTGCATCATGTATTACTTCAGTGTCTTTGTCATTTGAAGATTTGCCCTTTAGGGTTTGAAGATCTTTTCATCTTGCAGGGATGTGCCTTGTTATAATAATATAGCATTGTGGTTAAGAGTATGGGTTCTGGGGTCACCCAGATCTGGGTTTGATCTCTACTACTGTTTAAAGCTATTATAACAAGTGATGTATACCCTCTTAGCCTCAGTTTCCACATCTGTAAAATGGGCATGATAATAGTCCTAATCACAATTCAAAATATACACAAAACTATAAAAGATTTTGAAGAGCCAATGCAATTCTGAGCAAAATGAATGATGCTAAAGGTACCATGTTATCTACTTTAAAACACACTACAAACCAGAGTAATCAAATCAGCATTATACTGGCCTAAAAACAGACACATAGACCAGAGGAATAGAATAGAGAACCCAAATATAAATCCACACATTTATAGCCAATTCTTTTTCAACAAAGGTGCCAATAACATACAATGGGGAAAGTACAGTCTCTTTGATAAATGGTGCTGAGAAAACTGGATAATCATATGCAAAAAAATGAAACCTGACCCCTATCTGTTACTACATACAAAAATAAAATCAAAATGGATTAAAGACTTAAACATAAAACCTGAAACAATGAAACTACTAAAATAAAACACTCCGGGGCATTGGTCTGGGCGAAGATTTTTGCATAATACTTCAAAAGTACAGGTAACCGAAGAAAACAGACAAATGAGATTACATCAAGCTAAAAACCTTCTGCATGACAAAGGAGACAATCAGCAAAGTGAAGAGAAACCTACAGAATGGGAGAAAAGATTTGAAACCTATTCATCTGACAAAGGATCAATAACCAGAACATGTAAGTATCTCAAGCAACTCAAAAAACAAAAACCAAAATAATCTGATTTTAAAATGGGCAAAAGTAAAACTATTTAATATCAAGAACCATCAAGAAATGCAAATCCAAACCACAATGTGATAACATCTCACCCCAGTTAAAATTGCTTTTTGTCAAAAAGACAGGGAGTAACAAGAGATACAGGAAACCCTCATTCATTGTTAGAAGGGATGTCAATTTATACAGCCCTTCTGGAAAATTGTATGGAGGTGCCTCAAAAGTCTAAAAATAGAACTACCACATGGTCTAGCAATTCCACTGTTTTTTATATATCCAAGAAAAAGGAAATCAATATATTGAAGAGATATCTGCACTCCCATGTTTATTGCAGCACTAGGCATGACAGCTAAAATATGGGATCAACCTAAGTGTCGAACAACAGATGAATGAATAAAGGAAATAGGTGGCTTGGTGCCTGTAGCTCAGTGGCTAGGGTGCCAGCCACATACACTAGGGCTGGTGGGTTTGAACTCAGCCCAGGCCTGCCAAACAACAATGTCAACTACAACCAAAAAAAAAAAAAAAATAGCCAGGCATTGTGGAGGGCACCTGTAGTCCCAGCTACTTGGGAGGCTGAGGCAAGAGAATCGCTTAAGCCCAAGAGTTTGAAGTTGCTATGAGCTGCGATGCCACAACCCTCACCAAGGGCAACATAGTGAGACTGTCAGGAAGGAAGGAAGGAAGGAAGGAAGGAAGGAAATGGTGTATATATATATATGTGTGTGTTTTATATATATTTACACACACTGAAATATTATTCAGCCATATAAAATTATGAAATCTGTCATTTATAGAACATGAAAGGAACTGGAGGTAACGGTGTTAAGAAAAATAAGCCAAGTACAGAAAGACAAATACTGCATGTTCTCACTTATGTGTGGGATCCAATAAGTGGGTCTCATGAAGATAGAGAGTATCTGATTGGTGATGACCAAAGGCTGGGTAGTTGAGGGGTATATGAAGAGTGGTTTATTAATGAATGAGTTCAAATAGACAATTTTTTTTTTTTTTTTGAGACAGAGTCTCCCTATGTCACCCTCACTAGAGTGCTATGGCATCACAGCTCACAGCAACCTCAAACTCTTGGGCTGAAGCAATTGCTCTCCTGCCTCAGCCTCCCAAGTAGCTGGGACTACAGGCACCCGCCACAACGCCTGGCTATTTTTTGTTGCAGTTGTCATTGTTGTTTAGCTGGCCCAGGCTGGGTTCTAACCTGCCACCTTTGGTGTATGTGGCTGGCGCCTTAGCCACTGTGCTCCAGGCACTGAGCCCAAATATACAATTTGATAGAAGAAATATGACCCAGTCTTGGATAGATCAGTTGAGTAACTAAAGTGTGCAGTAATTTATTGTATGTTTCAAAATAGCTAGAAGAGAATGATTTGGATGTTTCTGTAATAGCATAAAGAAAAGACAAACATTTAAGGTGATGGATAGCTCAATTATACTTATTTGATCTTTACAAATTATATGAATGTGTCAAATTATCAGACATGCCCCCTAAATACGAATGTGATCTCTTACATATCAATAAAAAATAAAAATTTTTAAAAATCCCTACTGCAAGAAAAGTGAGATAATGTAAGTGAAGCCCAGCACCTGGCTCATAAGCACGGGCTGGAGTTACTGTGAGCCGCATCTGATTCGCACATGGCTGAATCCTTTCCTTTCATGTGTCTTGAATGTAAGGATTCCAGACCAAAACCTACACCCCAGCACACACGCTCTGTAATGTTAACATGCTTTCTAGTCATCAGAGTTTCTGGAAAGGTCTCTTGTTTGGGGACATTCTGTCATTTCTACTTTCATTTCTATTTTTCTTCAGTCTGCAGCTGGATATGGAGGAATTATTGGGAGTAGGGGGCATCTAGATGATTTATCCAGCTGCAGCTGCCTTGGGTGCTCTTGGGGGGACGGCAGGGAGAGACAGAAGAGGAAAGAAAGACAAAGAAAGGCCGGTGGAGGGAAAGTTTCAATCCAGAAATATTCCTGAAGTCCTAAATTTATCTTGCAAACGATGACTTTAATAATCAAGCTCAGCAAACTCAGCTGAGAGAATCAAAGTGCCACCTCATTCAGCACATTGGTGACATTTGGAACTTAGAAAACTGTCCTTTCATTTCAGCCTAATGATGTCACCAGATGATGGAATTTCCACGCACACACCCCCCCCCCAACAAAATAAAGTTATTAAGGACGCTGGGGAACTTACAATTCTTAGCATTTATTATATAATTGTTATGATTATTACCACTCTAATTTATTTCCCTACTTAAAAATGTTCTGGCAACTGTAACTCATTTTGGGCTGATCCTTGCAAACCGGGAGACCTCGGATTATTTAGAGAGAGAGAGAGAGACCGTTTAGCCAGGTGTGCGAGTCTCAAATTTCCTCAAATTTGCTGCAGGGCCTCACTCAGTATAGAAATAAGCAAAAAAACAGTGTGTGTATTATATCAATATTATGATAATGTGCACCAAATGCAGATCATAAGTGATTAATTCCGTCATTTTCCAAGTTTATCCCCAGGGGCTTAGATCCTAAAACGCCCATGAATGGACACATACATACACATAATCCCATCTTCCCAGGGCTCAGGGGAAAAACACCTTACAGTAAAATGAAGGATCCAAGATTAGTTGAATACAGTGGGAAAAGCAGATTTTTAATTGTAGGCTCGGTCTTGTCTCTAACCTGGGGGGAGGGCAGCCTCAGGAGTTACAGAAGCAATAAAAATGGCTGAATCATATTCATTATGTGGTATTTCATCAGTATTTTAACGTTATATAAATGAAAAGTTCTTATATGCAGATGTTTGAGTCTGTGGTTAAACTGTTGGATCTGAAGAGCCTATGAGCAGAAAAAGAAATCAGACTCCTGCACGGTCAGTTAAAATGCCAGTAGATTTATTTTAATAGGGCAATTGAATGTTTTATGTTCAGTGAATGTGTTATCCTGTTATAATGATGATATTAATATTAAGGAAAGTTTATTGAGTACTTACTCTGTTGCAGGCTTTGTGTTAAGCCAGTGATTCTCAGTGGGGAAAAGGGTGATTGAACCCCCCTCTGTCCAGGGATGGTGCTATTAGCAACTGGTTCATAGAGGTCAGGGATGTTGCTGAGCATCCTACAACACACACAGGATGATCTTCACGTCGAAGAGTCATCCAGCCTCAAATGTCCATGTGCCAACGTGGAGAAACCCTGTACCAAAGGCTTGACATGCATCAACTCATTTAATATTTGCAAGTCTTCTTCAGGCTAGGTATTATTAGCTGCCCCATTTTACAGATGAGGTAAATGAGGCTTGGAGAAATTCCAAGGACTGTTCAAAGTCATTCAAGGATGACTGGAGCCAGGATGCATACTCAGGTGTGCAGCACTTGGGGAGGGGTCCTACCTCCAGCCATGTAACCAAACACCTCCATGTACACAGAGCCTACTCCACGCCTGAGATGGATTTGCATATGTACTATCTGTACTGGAAGAATATACACCAATCAACATATGTCTTTAGGGCTGGATTGGGGAACTTTATTTTTCACTTTATTCATATCATAACATGTCAATTTCATAACCAGAACAGAAAAGTGATTTTAAAAAAATATAATATATATAAAGCTTTGTATATATTAATGTAGGAAAGAATTTACTATATTGTGCTAAGTGAAACCAACAGGGTAAGTGAGTGCATCATCTGTAGCTACTCTTGGTTTTACAGCAGCATAAACCAGGGAAGGAGACATGTCCACCTTGTCGGAAGAAATGCTGGAAATGAGGACCCATCTCACTCTGACTAGGAGAAAAATGAATGCTTTCCTTACATTTTACACAGTGCTTATTAAACTGTCTTACTGTATATGAATACATATTTTTTATCATTTCTATTTTTGTGAATTAAAACATCTCTGTATTGAAAGAAAAAAGTTGTTTTTGTTTTTGTTTTTGAGACAGAGTCTCACTCTGTTGCTTAGGCTGGAGTGCCATGGCATCAGCCACCTCACAGCAACCTCAAACTGCTGCCTGGTCTCAAAAGATCCTCTTGCCTCAGCCTCCCTAGTAGCTGGGGCTGCAGGTGCCCACAAGGATGCCTGACTAGTTTTTCTATTTTTAGTAGAGATGAGGTCTTGTTCTCACTGGTCTCAAACTCCTGAGCTCAAGGGATCCTCCCGCCTCAGCCTCCCAGAGTACTAGGATTAAGATGTGAGCCACCGTGCCTGGCCTGGATTCATTTTAAAAACACATTTAATTCTGTTTTTAAACAAAGCAATGTAAATATTTTATGTTTCTTTTTCTGAAGAGTCTTCCATGGCTTTCTGTAAAGTCTCAAAGACTTTATAGAATCTTTGCAATAATCGTTGCAACCAACATGTATCAAGCACTTACTTTGTTTTTTTTTTTTTTTTGTAGAGACAGAGTCTCACTTTACCGTCCTCTGTGGAGTGCGGTGATGTCACAGGACTCACAGCAACCTCCAGCTCTTGGGCTTCTGCGATTCTTCTGCCTCAGCCTCCCGAGCAGCTGGGACTACAGGCGAACGCCACAATGCCCGGCTATTTTTTGGTTGCAGTTCGGCCAGGGCTGGGTTTGAACCTGCCACCCTCGGTATATGGGGCGGGCGCCCTACTCACTGAGCCACAGGCGCCACCCTAAGAATTAAATACTCCACGTGCATCATCTCACTGTTCCAATAACCTTATGAGGTCGATACTATTTTTAACACTGTTTTACAGATAAGGGTCAGAGAGAGATCTAGAGAGGCTAAGTTACTTGTCAAAAGACCTACAGCAACAGAGCCAGAATCTGAATTCAGATCCATCCGGCTCTTAGAGAGATTTAATTGTCCACCTCTAAAACGTGTTAGGAAGCCCAGGATTTAATTATTCTGTAAGGCCCTTTCAAGTGGGTCATTTTGTTATTTTCTAAGAGAGTTGTAGGAACATGTAAAATAGAACCTTATGCATCTAACATGGATCCTTCCACCTAAGAACTCAGGGACATCAGGTGTGCACACAGTGAGAAAAGGACTCATCTCTTACCTCTGTCCCCTGCTGGAACAAGGCAGAGAAACACTGCCAGAGAACCTGTGAGGGCCCCCGTCTGGGGACAGAGGTGCCACTGAGAGAAGGTGGCTTTCTTCAGGTTAGAAGTGGGCGGAAGCTACACCTTGAAGAGTGCACAGTGGAGATAAATGTTTAAAACAGCTGTGGGGATTTTAAAGCTGCTTTTAAAAACACTAACAAAACTCAAGGCAGCCTTAGAGTGTGAACCTGCCAATCAAGGCAGGGATTGTAAACAGTGTGTTCCCCCTTGGCAAGACTCCTAATTAGCCGCAAACCACCAAGTCCTGAATTTGAGCTGTGCCTTCCATTGTGGCTCACTGGAGGGTGGAAAAGGTTGGGGCTGTGAGGGTAAATGGTGGTGAAACTTACAGTGGGTTATTTACCTGGGAAACAGCATCCAGCTCTGGTTACTCAAGGTCAATGTGAAAGGAGTAAAGGAACTTGGATTAGATTCCACACCAGGATGAGGGTATGGTGAACAGGCACTCAGATTTAACGGGAGCACAATGAAATTCAGTCATCAACACAAATAGTGTATGAATGCAATATTTTTTCTATTTTTTACTTTTTACATTTATTATTATTATTTTTTTAATTTCAGATTGATATGAGAGTACAAATATTTAGGTTACATTGTTTTCTATTTCTAAATTTCTAAGGTAAAGTTCAAGTTGTAACTGAGCCGTTCTACGGGGAGGAGGGGAGTGCTGAACACCACACATTGTGCACATAAGGAGAGACCCCACCAGTCTCCCTCCCTCTTCCCTTCTCCCCTCCCCTTGGCTAGACTGTATTTGTGTTTCTCTTTCATGTGAGCTTATAGTTGTTTATATGTTGGTTTCATATTAATATTGAGTATATTGGATATACTCAATGAAGAATTATGAATAGGCTGCAATGTTTTTTCCACATTCTTATGATGCTTTACTGAGAAGAATGTGTTTCACCTGTATTCAGGTAAACACTAAAGTCTCTCTTTTCTTTTCTTTCTTTCTTTCTTTTTTTTTTTTTGTATTTTTTGGCCAGGGCTGGGTTTGAACCCACCACCTTACCTCTGGCATATGGAGCCAGTGCCCTACCCCTTTGAGCCACAGGCACCACCCCCTCTCTTTTCTTATGGCTGGATAGTACTCCATGATATACATCTACCACAGTTTGTTAGTCCATTCAGGGGTTGATGGGCACTTGGGCTGATTCCATGTCTTGGCAATTGTGAAGTGAGCTAATGCAATATTTTTTAAAAGTCAAAATTCCTGCAAAATAATCTGTGGATTTTAAATGTTATTTAAATTTTATTTTTATTTTTTTGTATTAAATCATAGCCATGTACACTAATGCGATCATGGGGTACAATGTGCTGGTTTTATATACAATTTAAAATATTTTCATCAAACTGGTTGATATAGCCTTCATGGTATTTTCTTAGTTACTGTGTTAAGACATTTATATTCTACGTTTAATAAATTTCACATGTACCCTTGTAAGATGCACCGTAGGTGTGTTCCCAGAAATTACCCTCCCTCCACCCATCCTCCCCTATTCACTTCCCTCCCTATCCCCTTTCCCCATATTCTTGGGCTATAATTGGGTTATGGCTTTCATAGGAAAGCTATCACTTGGTTTCACAGTAGGACTGAGTACATTGGATACTTTTTCTTCCATTCTCGAGCTACTTTGCTAAGAAGAATATGTTCCAGCTCCATCCACGTAAACATGAAAGAGGTAAAGTCTCCATCTTTTTTAAGGCTGCATAATATTCCATGGTGTACATATGCCACAATTTATTGATCCATTCGTGGGTCGATGGGCACTTGGGCTTCTTCCATGAAGAATTATGAATTAGGCTGCAATAAACATTCTGGTATAAATATCTTTGTTATAATGTGATTTTTGGTCTTCTGGGTATATACCTAGTAGAGGAATTATAGGATCGAATGGCAGGTCTTTTTTTAGATCTCTAAGTGTTCTCCAAACATCTTTCCAAAAGGAACGTATTAGCAGTGTAGTTCCCTTTTCTCCACATCTACGCCAGTATCTCTGGTTTGGGGATTTTGTGATGTGGGCTAATCTTACTGGAGTTGGATGATATCTCAAAGTAGTTTTGATTTGCATTTCTCTGATGATTGAGGATAATGAGCATTTTTGCATATGTCTGTAGACCATGTGCCTGTCTTCTTCAGAGAAGCTTCTCTTCAAGTCCCTTGCCCAGCCTGCGATGGGATCACTTATTCTCTTCTTGCTAATGCGTTTGAGTTCTCTGTGGATTCTGGTTATTAAATCTTTGTCGGAGACATAACCTGAAAATATCTTCTCCCATTCTGAGAGCTGTCTTCTTGCTTTACTTACTGTGTTCTTGGCTGTGCAGAAGCTTTTTAATTTGATCAGGTCCCAGTAATGTATTTTTGGTGCTGCTTCAATTGCCCGGGGGGGGGGGGGGTCCTCCTCATAAAATATTCGCCCAGGTCAATTTCCTCAAGTGTTTTCCCTGTACTTTCTTCTAGTATTTTTATAGTTTCATGCCTTAAGTTTTAATCTTTAATCCAATGAGAGTCTATCTTAGTTAATGGCGAAAGGTGTGGGTCCAGTTTCAGTCTTTTACAGGTTGCCAGCCAGTTCACCCAGCACCATTTGCTAAATAAGGAATCTTTTCCCCACTGAATGTTTTTAATTAGCTTGTCAAAAATCAAATAATGGTAAGTAGCTGGGTTCATCTATTGGTTCTCTATTCTGTTCCATACATCTACCTCTCTGTTTTTGTGTCAGTACCATGCTGTTTTGATCACTATCGATTTATAGTGTAGTCTGAGGTCCGGTAGAGTGATTTCTCCTGCTTTGTTTTTATTTCTGAGTAATATCTTGGCTATTCAAGGTATTTTCTGATTTCATATAAAATGAAGTATTATTTTTTCGAGATCTTTAAAGTATGACAACAGAGCTTTAATAGGGATTGCATTTAAATTGTATATTGTGATTCCATATAAAATGAAGTATTGTTTTTTCAAGGTCTTTAAAGTGTGACAGTGGAGCTTTAATAGGGATTGCATTTAAATTGTATATTGTGATTCCATATAAAATGAAGTATTGTTTTTTCAAGGTCTTTAAAGTGTGACAGTGGAGCTTTAATAGGGATTGCGTTGAAATTATATATTGCTTTGGGTAGTATGGATATTTTAACAATGTTGATTCTTCCCAGCCATGAGCATGGTATGTTTTTCCATTTGTTAACAT
>CAUYPK010040117.1:0-14911 GCA_963574355.1 Loris lydekkerianus | reverse complement strand
AAAAAATCTTCAGAAAAATGTTTTTCTTCTGAAAATAATTGCTACTCAAATGAAATGTGTCTAAAAAAATTAAGATGATCTGCCCCCCAACCCAGGAATGGATTAACAAGCTGTGATATATTTACACCATGGAATACTATTCAGCCATTAAAAAAATGGAGACGGAAGTGGAAGACATTATCCTTAGTAAAGTATCATAAGAATGGATAAGCATAAATCCTATGTACTCAATTTTGATATGAAGACAATTAGTGACAATTAAGGTCACAGTGGGGTGGGGGAAGGGGAGAGCAGAGAGAGAAAGAAGGAGGGAGGGGTGGGAAAAGGAAGAGCAGAGAGAGGGAAGGAGGGAGGGGAGTGGGGCCTTGGTGTGTGCCACACCTTTTGGGGGCAAGACACAATTGCAAGAGGGACTTTACCTAACAAATGCAATCAGTGTAACCTGGTTTATTATACCCTCAATGAATCCTCAACAATAAAAAAAAATTAAGATGATCTAGTGTTATACTCAAGTATTCATGTTTATCTTTCTAGAAAGTACTCATGTATATCTTCTGCATGAAAGTTACGGCTTTAAAACATTCTCAATCATGTAGTTATTCTCCTACACGTAGAAGATTCTGAAAAGCATCACCACAAACTCACAATTGATCCCATGGGGACCTTGATGTTTCCCTCACTTTGTTTTAGTGATCAGGCAAGTCGCCCTCTCACTGTGGCTTTAAGAACTGCCAGTGATACGTGGGCACAGAGAGAAAGGAACACTAACACTGTTGAGGAACTGCAAACTCGTACAGCCTCTAAGGAAAGCGATACTGAGATACCGCTAAGAACTAAAAGAAGGCCAACCATTTGATTCAGCAATCCCACCAGTAGGTATTCACCCAAAGAAAAGAAGGGCATTTTGTTAAGACACTTGTTCCTGAATGTTTATGGCAGCACAATTCACAATTGTAAAGATGTGGAAATAACCCATGTGCCCATCAATACATGAGTGGATTCATAAAATGTGGCATTTGTATGCCATTAAAGTATACATACTACTCAGCCATAAAAACAAAAAAGAAAAAACAAAAAACAAACAAACAATCAAAAAACCAAAAAGAAACAAAAATGATGATCTAGTATCTTTTGTAACAACTACTATAGACCTAGAGACCATTTTTCTCACCCCACTGAGGTATTGCAAGAATGGAAACACGAACAGCACATGTACTCAATACTAAATTAGAACTAGTCAATCACCATTTACCTGCACATAGGGAAGTGAAACTCCCTGGGATTCAGTAGGTGGACGTGGGGAGGAAGCGCTGGGTTAATTTACTTCTAATGTGTATAAGGCACACATTCTGGGTGAAGGGCACACTTATATCTTTGACTTGAAATGTACAAAACAAACTATGGAATCAACATATGTGTGCCCCTATAATATTCTGAATAAAAAAATCAAAATTAAAAAAAAGAATTGCCAGTGATAAAAGAGCACAATCTCATGGAAACCATTTATCACTGTTAAGTTCAATCAGAGAATAATGCTCTTGTTTATGTCTTCACCAAGTTGCTCACAGAGAGAGTGCACCACCTTGCACAGACACTGTCATGATGTCACATCCCCACCAACCACAATGCAGATGTGTGATTTGCTGTCCACGAGTCAAATTAAACCCACTCCAGAGACCACTGGATGTGGCCCAAGTATAGCTTCAAAATCCCAGAGGAAAATTCTGAAAATCCCCACATGGGTTTGCTCTGCTTTGTCAATTGCTTTTGACCAAAGTGAACTTCACCACATATATTTCTGATAGCCTCTCTGGAAGGCTAATAACATCGTGATACTCTGGATAGATCCTAAACGTCTGCAGATGGCCAGGGCCCCCCCAACCATCTCTGCGCAGACCCTTGAAACAATACCTTAGAACCATGGAAGACAAACATGGTCATGTTCATTTTACAAATCAAGAACTAAGGGACAAGGGACCATCAGAGGTGGCTCAGATCAGACCTAGTTACCCCCATCTAGGGAGGCCAGACTCTTGGGAATGGGTCAGGACCATCAAACCAGGGTGGTTCTCTGGGGACTTTGGGGACCCAGAACTCAAGACCAGGCACACTGGTTTCTGCAACAGTTGTACCATCCCAGAGCTAGAAGAGAACTTAAAAATCTATCAAGTGTAGTAGTTGTTAAGCAGGTTTTTGGTTTTTTTTCAAAGCACTGAAATTCCTTTTGAAATTAAATCTTCTGTGGATCCCTGGCATAGAAAACAATTAAAACTGAGGAACTTGTTGCTGAGCAGTTTAAAATCCTCTGTATCTGATGGAAAGATTCGCCTCATGCGTACAGAGGTTTCCCGGAGCACATTAGACTGTGGCGTTCTCAGAAGAACAGTGACAGGGAGGTCCCTAGCATGTGGACTCATCCCCCACAGGCAGCCCACACTCAGAGATGCTTTCCTACATAGACATCCCCTAGAATCTGTTTTTCAGTAGCTTGTACTCATAGATGTTAGCTTACGTTTGATATCAAACAAGAGAACTTACATTCCCATTTGACACGGGGAAAACTTCATATATTCAAAAGTAGCCAATATGTTGCATTTTAGACAAGCCCTTCACTACCTGCTAGGCTGTCCACAGACGCCCCTCTGTCCCACACATGGGTCCAAGCTCACACCGCCTCTGCTCTGGTGCCATCTTATCAAGACTTCCTGCACATCGTCTACGTTAGAGGTCGGCAATTAAGTCTGTGAACTCATCCTAGAAAAAAGGATACATACCTAATTGCATTTTTTCTAAGATGAACCAGCAAACTTAATTATTTGGTCTCACATGACAACAGCTCTGATGGCCATTCCAGAAAAAAGCAGTTCTAACATTGCTTCGAAGGATGGACTAGGCACTGCTTCCCAAAGAGAGTACTTCGAAGGTGACCCTAGTGATATTCAATAATAAGGTTATGTAGCACTTTCTCTAGGATGAGTTAGCAAATTTAATTGTCAGACCTCATAGGCTAGGGGCCTCAGTCTTCAAAAGGATAGGCCTTTGTGTATGTGAACAAGAAGGAAGGAAAGGATTTTGCTGTGGGTTCTTGTGTGTGTGTGTGGTTTTCTTTCTTTCTTTCTTTCTTTCTTTCTTTCTTTCTTTCTTTCTTTCTTTCTTTTTTTTTGCTAACTTCAAAGCAGACCCCCATCCCTTCTGAATAGAGGACCATGACAACTGCCTTCTGACCATTTTGAAGAGGATCAGATTCTGGGGGCAAATTCTAAACAGACTTTGTATGTTAAAATAAAATGAAAACAGCTGAACTGCAGACAAAAAATTCAATCTGTCCCTTTCCCCATCAAAAAAGGCATCTTAACAGAACTTCTTAGAGACTGCAAGGGAAACTTCCTGCACAGTGATGTTAAACGTTTCCAGCAGATCAACAGCTGGAGAGGCAAATTTTTTTTTTTTTTTTTTTTTTTTTTTTTTTTGTGTGTGTGTGTGTGTGTGTGTTAACATTTCACAGTTCAAATCACTTAACAGATGTAAAATTATAGGATATACTTAGCATTTCATTTTTTTTTTTTAATTATTAGCTAAAAAAGATCTTTCTGGAAAATACACTTGATGGTTCATACTTCTTGATGATGATGGCAAAAAATTTAAGAATGTTTGTTATACTACATAAAAATGTTCATTATACTAAATCATACTTGAATTGGCTTAACATATGACTTACACAGGCTTACCTAGATTAAGTGGACATTTTAAGATAGTAAATACATGCATTTTAAGGCCTGGGAAGAGATTATTCTACTGACCAGCTGACTATTGTAAAGGATGAGAGGCTCCAAGATTTGGAATGATATCACATTGAAACTGATAATGAACAACACACCCTGGTGAGTCAAGCACATCCAGGACCACCCAAAGAAAGGAAAGCCCAGTCTAAGGGAGAATAACCTGACTCAGGGAGAGGCAGTGGCCAGCCCTAGCTCCTCAAGTCGGGGCAAACTGAGTGCAGAGGATTTAACCAGGGGAACAGCCCTGGATGGAAAATAGGTCTAGTGAGGAAAGGTTAGTGGAATTAGGGTGGTTTTGACTTCAAAAGAAAAGAGAAAGGGCAATTGGCTCAGTGCTTGTAACTCAGTGGCTATGGTGCCAGCCACACACACCCACGCTGGCGGGTTCGAACCCGGCCCGGGTCTGCTAGACAACAACAACTCCAATGAAAAAATAGCCGGGCACCTGTAGTCCCAGCTACTTGGGAGGCTGAGGCGAGAGAATGGCTTAAGCCCAGGAGTTTGAGGTTGCTGTGAGCTGTGATGCTATAGCACTTTACCAAGGGTGACATAGTGAGACTCTGTTTCAAAAAAAAAAGAATTTGAGGTTGCTGTGAGCTGAGATGCCACGGCACTCTGCCAAGGGTGACAAAGTGAGACTCTGTCTCAAAAAAAGAAAGAAAGAAAGAAAGAAAGAAAGAAAGAAAGAAAGAAAGAAAGAAATTTGTTGACTATTGTCAAGTACATGACTGACTTCATGTATAGGAGGCTTTAGGGAAATTAAGCAGAAGCAGGAGAGATCCGGCATTTGGGGAAGGAGGCCGGCCAGGCTGGAGTGATGAGGCAGGGCTACTAGGAGACCTGGATGGACCCAGCTTGTCATCAGTAAGTGAGGAGACCTGGAATGAGCATCTTCTTCTCTCATGTGGGCCTCAGTTTCCTCATCTATAAGATACAAAGTTTGAAACAAATGATTTCTAAGATTCCTCCAGGTCAAGAGGATCTCTTGATTAAGAAGAAATTTAAAGAAACCTTTCTCAACTGAGGTTAATAAGAGTACTAAGTAGGTTGCTGAGGACATCTTACATTTCCTTAAGGTTGGACTAATATCTAACCCACTGGCTTTGTGTGGGTGCTCTCAGCACTCTGGTTCTGGCCACGTTGTCACCACGCTACGGTCCCTATACTCTGTCCATGACTTGTGAGGTAAAGACAATATTCACCAATCCACAGTCTATTGCAGGAAATGATGCTTTTGAAAAATGAATTACAAATTCCTATGGGAGGGGAAGAATGTGCTATAGGAAAGTCATTAATAACTCAACTTGGAACTCAGCTTCCCATTTCAACCACGTAGTAATGTGCTTCCTGGCTGAGTAAGGCATGGGCTCCCAGAGGAACTCAAAGCTTTTGAAGCAGAAATTTTAGAGGCAAGAGGAAGGAAGTTGCCATGGTGCTGGGCTAGTTTATTTAGGATGAATTTAAGCTTCCCGGAATTTGAGCATTTGTTCACACCACCATCATGAGCAAGCTATCTAAAGTTCAGAGAAGCAGCCTGCTCAAGGGCACGTGGGCAGACTGCAGCCTCACTTTCTATGAGTCTAAGGACTTCCTACTCTGTTCTAGACACCGGGGTACCGGGGCACAAGCCCATCCGCTAGCTGTACTGATGGAGTTTGCTTTCTAGTGGGAGGAATGTACAGCCATGAAAACACGAGCTAATGAGGAAGAACTATTTGGTGCTGTGAAATATACAAAAATAAAGCCAGAGAACAGAACAGAGAGAAAAGAGCTACTTCTGTGTGGCCAATGAGAAAAGAGCTCTCTGAGGAAGTGAGTTTCAACCAGGAGTAGAACGACAAGAGAGACCCAGTCCTGTGGCAGAGTCAGCTCACAGGCCAAGGGGGAGAGTCTGGGTTGCAGGGTGGAGACAGGCAACTTCACCCAGCGTGGCCCATAGGAGCAGCCGCGGACAGCACTGGCAGCTGGGGATGCTGCCACCTGGCGACGCATTTCTCTGCCAGGGGCTGAGGTGGGGAGACTGGTTGCACCTCTGTCTGTGAACAGAGGGATTGGGAGGGGAACAGAAATCAGGTGTACCTGATGCTAACACAGAGCCCGCAAAGGAGGAGCCAGCACAGGAGGGCAGTGACCCCATCTCACTGCCTAGGAGGTCCAAGGTGGCTCTCGCCTGTAGGTCAGTGGTTACAGCACTGGCCACATACACCGGTGCTAGTGGGTTCGAGCCCAGCCAGGGCCTGCTAAACAATGACAACTACAACAAAAAAACAGCCAGGCATTGTGGAAGGCTCCTGTACTCCCAGCTACTTGGGAGGCTGAGGCAAGAGAATGACTTAAGCCTGAGTTTGAGGTTGCTGTGAGCTGTGACGTCACAGCACTCTACTGAGGACAACATAGTGAGACTCTGTCTCAAACAAATAAATAAATAAGCAAATAAACAAATAAACAGAGGTCCCCTCTACTTCATGCACCAAGCTCGTCTGGCCTCTCTTAGCTCCCAAGGGACAGTGCATTCCTGCAACGTAGCCACCTCTAGGTAACAGAAGCAAGGTGAGAGAGAGAGAGAGAGAAAGAGAGAGAGAGAGACCAGCATCCCACTGTGATACCAACCATATTTCTTCCACATGGCAAGTTTCATTTTGTTTAATTTAACAATAAACTCATTATATTAACTCAATTCAATAGAAGCAGCAGGGGGATTTCCCCTAATTTAATCTCAGGTTTTGAGGAGGCTTGCTCCATGCTAAAACAATGCCATACAGCGAGACTAAAGGGCTTGTATCATATTGGAAAAATATCTTGGAGTTTCTGAACACAGCCTGCCTTTAATTTAGGACCTAGTCAGCCCGTTTCTTACTTTAACCAAAGCATCGTTCTAGTCCGAGGACTAATCTTCTGTGCCTTCTAGGTCCTTACGTGTGGCTTTTTGACTGAATCCAAATTTTACAGAACACATCTTTTTATTTTTATTTTATTTTTTAAATATTTTTTAGTTTTTGGCCGAGGCTGGGTTCAAACCCGCGACCCCGGTATATGGGGCCGGCGCCCTACTCATTGAGCCACAGGTGCCGTGCAGAACACATCCTTTTACTAAAAGGGGTGCAGAGAGAATGTTGGCGCTTTTCTTACTTCCTTTGGTGCTTAAAAAAGAACAATCTTTAAATCAGAAGGCTGCAGGTTCTCCACACCTGAATAGAGTTGATGTTCCAATTTGAAAACAATTATTAGAATACCCCATTCAGGGAATGTAAGTAACTTGAGCTTACTGATGTTACAAAACTGAGTTTTCATAGGTCACTTGAAAATACAAGGATGTAACTAACATTCTACTTCAATCCACATGTCCGTTATGATAGGCTATATAGTATTAAATCTACAAAAAAGCCCAGGTTGTTCCTAATTATTTGCCATGATAAGAAAGAATAACTATACCTCTTATCTTGAGGGAAAGAAGAGACTACATAATCTGCTGATTTAGTGATATGAAATCTGGGAATTCCAGATTCACACACACCAAAAAAAATGGCTAGAAACCAAACAATGGCTTTCGTCCCCAGCTGGCAAGAAGAATGAACAAACTCATTAATTAGGATCCCGTTTATGTGCTGTATTGAGCACATATGAATGCAGGCCCACTCAAGGATTCCAGCTGGGGATGCAAACTTTTGAAATTCTAAGACAAACTAGATTTATCTTTGGCGCCTTCATAGGCTTATTTTGGTCACACTGACCACATGGGCTTGAGTGTCTATATGAGGCCTGTGAATCTTTCTCTAACCAAGCAAGTTTTAAAGTCTTTTTAATGTCTTTCAACTACAAAATGCAAAACAGGGCCAGGCATCCCTGTTGGGGGAGACGGAAGAAATGATTTTTATACTAGACTGCTTTCAGAGGAAGAAAGAAATGGCTGAAATCTAAGGAAAGGTACAGATAATAGTTCCCATCCACCCCAACAGTGGCTAACAAGGCCTGGGCACATCCTGGGGGGACGTATGAGGGGAGGATATGGGACCGGAGAGCCAGTGGGGAGAAGGCACGGGCCTCGCAGAGACTCTCTCTCTCTCTCTTTCTCCCTCACAATGAGAAATCTTTTCTCATGGCCACGAAAAGAAAAAAAAAAAAAAAAGTTTAAAGAACAAAACAAGATCCCATTGGGGAGGGGACTGAAGTCAAGCCACAGGGAGCTCAGGTCACACAGTTCAGATCCCAGAGTGAAGGGAACAGGAGGAGGTTTCGATGTTTTACCAAGTGAGGAAAATCCCTCTCTGTCTGTCAATTTGGAAACAAGAACGTCGTCTAGGTTTGGGATATTTTCTTGTATTACTTAAATCTTTGTTAGGCTTTTGCATCCTTTATGGATGGCACTTCTTATCATGGAAAAATATAATGGGGGGTGGGGAGGAGAAGGAAAAAGAGACAGACCAATACCTGGAGAACAAGTAACACAGCAAGAGGGAAGGGGCATCCTAGTATCGGGTTCTTTATGCTTAAAATGGAGTCTTATTTTTTCCATCTAAAAATAAGCCTGTGACCTTTTCTACAGGCCATATATGTATTTCTGTAACATCCAGAGTCCCAAGGCACACTGGGCAGAGTGAGGGCTGAGGGCTGTCAGGTCCAGGTCCCCGGAGCTAAAAAGTCCACCTGTCGGAGAACCATCAGCCAGACTCAAAGAGAAGGAATCCACTGAGACCCGGGAGGGCACTCTGAACCCCGCTGCCACTGTCAGCTACCCATTAAACCTCTTATGCATACACACTCACTCCAAGAAAACTGAACTTAATTTTACGACTTTTACAGAAAAGAGAGATGGATGCAGACCCGGGACTGGGAGTAGACACCACTAAATAACATCAGAAGAACAAACACCTGCACACATTCTCACTGTTAGACTTTTTTTTTTTTTCCCAAGTCTAAAGACATAAAGAATGTCAAACCTCACTCAGAATCAAAGAAGTGCAAACTAAAGCGTGCTACATTTAAAAAAAACTGATTGAATTAGCAAAGGTGAAAAAGAAAAGATAATACGAATGTTGATGCAAACAGGTCCTCACCGTCTATTCAGAGTTGGGATATAAATTAATAGAGTCTTTCTGGAGTAACATTAGGCGACATATTGCAAATGCCTTAAATGTGTAGATTCCAGGGCAGCCTGTCTACTGTTCCAGTTTATTGTATCAGATATACACGGTAGGAAGTTCAGCACAGAATTGTTTAGAATAGCAAATTGGAGGAAACAACCTGAGTGTTCCAACAAATAGGACAAAGGCTAAATAAATTATGTTACATTCACATAATGAATATGATTAAAAATCTTACTTAGAAGAAGGACATAGCTAATGCAACGGGTAAATATTCAGGAAATGTTGCTAACCTAAAAAAAAAATCTAAAAGATTTCCCTCTCTCTTTCTCTCTAACATGGCTTCACCCAAACCCCTCCCCCTCCTCCTCTTCTCCTCCTAAGAAAAAGGACATAAAGGACCTAGTGAGCCCTAGCCCCCAAATTCTTGCCAAAGGATCCTAATCCACCGAAGCCCTCCAGGCAACCTGTGGAATTTGTCCACCTTCTATGGGCCCATAAGAAGGGGTCTCTAAGTGCCCCCAGGTGCAGGTACCATCTTTGCCTGTCCAGGCAGGCTGCTGTCCATTTCAATAAACCTGGCCCCTGAACTTCTCCACTCCTGGTGTCATCTCTGGGTGCCTCTGCAACAACTTTCATACACACACACAGAGTAGAATCTCTATAGTTGACCATCTCCCTACACTGACCGCCTCCTTAAGGTGACCTAATTTTCACAGATTGAACACGCACCTCATGTACTCAACGTACAGTCAGCCTGATTCTTTCATTGACCACCTCCATATGTTGACCAGTTTGTTACAGACCCTTGGGTGATCACCTTACAGAGGTTCTAGTGTGTGTGTGTACAAAATTCATATCTATGCAATGCTTACTATGTTCTAAGCATTTAGCTAGATATAGTTGCATTATCTCACTTAACATTCACAATAACACCATGATGACTGTACTATCGTCACAGCTTTCACAGATGAAGAAATCGGAAAATGAGAGCATGGAAATTTACACACAGGTGTACTCTGATTCAAATCATACCAATTTACTCTTTCTGCCAATAGTAAGAGTATATGTTTGTGTACACATGTCTTTTCTCATAAATACATACACTCTAAAATAGTCACAGCCCTTTCTTTGTGGTAGCCTTAGAGATGACTTTTGTGTATAGCTTTGTGCTGTGTTTTTGATGATTTCTACAATAATCATGTATTTTTTTTTTTTTTTTTTTTTGGCAACTAAGAAAAATATGCCATTAGCTCCTCCTTTAGAGATTTTATTCTGACAAGAATTATCTTCTGACTCATTGGGACTCAAATTGCCAAGAAGAGGGAGGAAGCAGCTAAGGGACACATTTTTCCCTGATGGACTCTGGAGCCAGGCACAGCTCCTTATCAGCCAGCTGCTCTAGGAAAGGTCTCTAGACGCTGTAAAGCCCCCCTGACACACAGGATATATACTAAAGCCATGTTGGCCGCCCCCCTCCCTTAACAGTCTTCTGAAACATGAGCATTTCAAGAATGGCACTCACCAAACTCTAAAATTTATGATTTTCATTGTCTTAGAGAAGACCATTCACTTAAAAGTTAAAGGAAATATGTTCTGCCTGAAGAATGCCTTATCAGTGCAAATAACTTGCCTCCTCTCCCCAATTTTAGCCCTCTTTAAATTACAGTCCTTGGGTTTTAGAGTTTATTTTCTTTCTCTGTTACAGTGGTCTCCAAATTAAAAGATGAATACCCTTAAGGTCCCACAAAAGTATTTTCTAGATAGTTTGAAAGGAATCAATTTCCAGAATCTCAGTTTCCCTGGTTCTTTCCTAAATGTGTCTGAAAATGCAGCTGTCAAGGGTTCATGCCAGTATACCCAACTGCCTGCTTATGGTCGTTTTCCTACTTTACAGCAGAAAGACATAAATCTCAGCCATGGCCCAGCGACTCTGGGGCACTGCCCAGGGCCATGAGCACCACTGGAGTGCTCCAGAAAGGGCCAATTTGATATAAGGGTTAAAGGTAAGCCTCCCATAGTCCAGACATTATAAATCCAAGGTACGTAGGTTTTGGGTCTTATGTGAAGTGTTATAAATAAGGTATTTTGACCTGCTTTGGAATCCCAATCTACCCTTCAGTTACTATCAGAGACGCCCACTAGAGCAAAGAGGAGTTATTGTCAATTACTGAAATGTGCGCATGAAGCCTTTCTACATCACCACAAGCTCCTGGTCCCGGTCTCCTCACCTGTCAAATGTGTAGGGAACAATACCACCATCCACCAAAAATTCAAAAAATTAGAAAACCCAGCCCTCCTATAGGTATATTTCAATTCTATATTAAAATTTGAACTCAAACGTGATATGGTTATCACAGGGATGCATACTAACATATTGAAAAATGTCTTCGCAGAAAAATGCAGTGAGACTTTTACTGCGGCACGAAAAATCTGATTCGGCTGGTTGATTAAATAATGAGGACAATTAGGGTATATTTCCTATGCCCCAAATGAACTAAATCTCTAGACCTAAAGTTTGATGAATATATATTAAAGGATTTGATTTTAATAAGTATTTTTTACCAATAATTACATACAAATTATTGTCTGGTAGGAAAAGATATGTTGAAATTACTAATATTCCTGAACTACCACCAGTTTCTATGTAGAGCAAGTTGAGCGGCATCTCAGTCAGTGAAAGAGTATATATACCTTTTTAGTCTTTTAAGGTCTTGGTAAAGTCTTCATGATACACTTTTTGTCCTATGTTGATAAAGTATATGACTCTAATGAATGTTCAACAAAAGCTTTTGGAGGCAAGCGTCCACTAATTCCTTCCACAAAAATCAAAGAAAGACTTAATCATTTTGCCAACTGACAGATCGCTAAATGTTGCTGCTGGGGGCTGGTTGTTTTGGGTGTGTAATTCAGAAGGTCAAAGACAGAAATGACATCACTCTAACAAAACCCTATTTGTTCCCATCCCTTAACAGGTAGACAATGTTTCTCAACATTTATATCATATCTCATCTCATTAAGAAATGCATTTCTAATAAATTTTTATTTTTAAGATTAAATACACTTGTATTGCTTGGATCAACTTTGTACTAAAAATGACCATAATGATAAATCGATCTAGAAGTTCTTTTTATTACTTAGAACTCTATGGTCACAGTATTTTTAAAATGTACATTTTTATACATTCTTATTATAAATAATTATGATAACAAGATCAATAAAAAACTTTTATGCATAAAAATACATAATATTAGGATACAATTCCACAGAAATAAAAGGGAGAAATACAAGTTTAGAGAAAAAAGGGATGTAGTTTTTGAGTATTGAATAGCTTGTTCATGTATTTTTTAAAAAAATGAATGATAGCAAATATTTACTCAAAAATGTTATTTAGATTTTACTTGATACATTTCAAAAGTGATAGAACTTTGTTTTTAAATGTAAATATTTATAATATGTCTGAAAGTATCTTTTGCTATTAAGCTATTTAAACTCATGATGAAAAAATTTAAATGTTAAATAAACATTTTAAATAAGCATATGCAAGATGGTACAAAGAATTTCAAATTCTTTTCTTCTTTCTGTGTGTGTGTGTGGGGGATTAGGGGGTAAATAAGCAGAAAAATGAAATTCACTGTCTACTGTATCTCATGACCTTTTTTTTTTTTTCCTCCACGAGACCCAGGAGAATGACATTTATTTTGGGGGGATTTAAGGGGGCTAAAGAAAATATTTGATTTAATCCTCTCAAGAGATGGTGTACACTTCAGCTATACCTACAGGCCAATAGAACAGATGACCTGGAAGGCACATACAAGAATGAGCTAGGTCAGCCCCAAGGAAAGGGCCATGTCTGACAGCTGGTTGTTTCCTGATGGGTGGAACTGATTTAACTCACATAAAGAAAGGAAACTAAATTTCCCACCTTTGTTTTATAGTTACACTCAGGTAACGTATGCTACTATTTGCAAGAACGGAAGAAGTCCTATGGAGAAAATTAGCACGTAGATGGAATCTTCCTCCTTTGTCCACATCTGACTTAGCACCTTTTAATGCTTTCTACTTGATTTCATTAGGCCAAAATTCCACAACTAAGTACACTACGTCATTTTGAAAGTTGCCTCCATACACCCACATTCAAACAATGGAAATAACTTGGGAATAAATGACATAGAAAAATTATGAGACTATGCATGCATACTGTCATTCTTCTTCTGAGCTAACTCTGACCAGGGGCATCTCCAGGAGTAGAAAGTTACCCCTTCAATGCAATTAGAAAGACACGGGGCCCAGAAGGAACCAGGTCCTGCCAGCTCTCAGAGACTTGATTTCCTTATATTTGGAGTTCAAAACAGACACCTTGCCCACTACTTCACAAGGTTGCTGTGAGTAGTAAATTAGAATCTAACTCTGAAAGAACGTCATATCCCTTATGTGATTCATCCCTTAGCATGTTAAAGATTTTCAATGCCAACACTTTTGGAAGAAGAATATTAACATCGTGTTCTCCATCAATCATTTGAGTGGAAGGATGTTTTTGGAGAACGGCCACTGATTTCATTAACATAAAGCAAAAATTTATACATTTCAATAAAAGCTTAGGGTTTGGAGCCCTGGTTTCACTGAAATGCAAGGGACAGCCACAACTCTGGGGACAGTCTTATTCTTAAACAACTATGCTTGGCTTGGTGCAGACATGAATCGTGTCTCTACCTTGATTCATCCTTATGACACAGAATGGGACAATTGGCAAATAAATGGACTATTTACACCTACAAGGTCAAGACTAACCACTCATTTATAAGTCGGATGGACGGTCTTAATCAAGCTATTAACAGCAATAATTTATCTTGACTATGTTTAGACCTCTCAAATCTTTTACTCTATAATTCAGGGAACCAAGGTCACTTAACACTTTCTTAAAAAACGGATTTCTCTACGTAATGCCAAAGCTCGCTCCTGAGGTAAAACATTATTATCCCTGACACTATTAACCTGAGCAACTGACACTTAAAAAAGGATCCTAATTCATTAAATTGCTAATTGATGTTCATTACCTTGGACATGAGCTTCAACACTATCAATCCAGTGTTTAGGAAATAAAGATCAAAACAGGGCATGTAAATGGCATAGATTTGGCTACAGCTTGGAAGAAAAAAAATTTTTTTTTTTTTGAGTCTTAAAATTCTCTGAACATGAAAATGAAAAACACAACTAATAAACCGTTGTGTTGCCTTTTAGTCTCTGCCCCCAACTGTCCTGCTTCATTTTTAACATATGTTTAACTGCTATTTTTTATTAAACTCATATTTAGGCAGAGAGGAACAAATTTACCACATATGCTTTGGGTTATATACTGACTATTCCCTGTCAGATGGTGAGTTAAAAAGAAAGACACTGGAAGAGAAGAATTAAATGTAAATCTAGCTCACAAAAATCCCTAGCTTTGGGGAGGGAAAACTTCTATTTGAGAGAATTTGGGATACTTTTCCAGAGAGAATTTTCTCAGGGCACATTGGAATCTGAATCTAATACTATCAGAGAGGTACTGTTTCAAGTACAGTTATGTTGAGTCCCATTTACAAAGTCCCTGAAGTGTCCCAATTACCCCTTTCAGCATCCACCTCTACCATGGGCCTCATTCTCAGCTTGTACATTTCTAGTGAAAATTAGGGACCTTGCTGATAGTAGGAATTACCGTATATACTCGAGTATAAGCCGACCCGAGCATAAGCCGACCCCCTTAATTTTACCCTAAAAACTGGGAAAACTTAGTGACTCGAGAATAAGCCACGGTGGAAAATGCAGCAGCCACTGGTAAATTTCAAAAATAAAAATATATACCCAAAACGATTACAATAATTGAGGAATCAGTAGGTTAAATGCTTTTCAATATTTATCGCTAAAGAAAAACTGTAAACTAGCAACAACAACTTTAAAACTTTAAATAAAGTGCAGAAAACCATAGCTTAACAGGTAATCAAGCTAAATCACAATCACCAAATCAAATAACCTGTATGACCCGAGTATAAGCTGAGTTCGGGTTTT